>JAEQBH010008848.1:0-104391 GCA_016808115.1 Tetrastigma voinierianum | reverse complement strand
AAAATTGGGACTTTCAAGCTCAAATTTTAACTATGAAAGCTTGAAAGCCTTTCTCCCTTATGAAATGTCCATCCTCTTTTAAAACAAAAACCATAAACAAGTTTTAATTCTCAAATTAGAGGCCCATCGTCTCTAAAACTTTTCTCTAAAAATATTTACTATATTATTAGGCCTCCCATTCTTCGTGGGGAGGCCCATAGTTTCTTTTGTATGAAGACTCTTTATAGGAAAGGTTACCTCTCCTCATCACTCCCACGCTGATCACCCCACGGCCAAGAAACCTCCTAAACCTCCAAATTTTGGGGGTTTACAAATATGTCCCTCTTCGATAGAGTTCACGAGTGTAACGAACATGAACAATGAAGTAAAATGAAGATGTGAAAAGTAAGTGAGGTGAGATGAACTCTATCGAAGAAAAAAGGTGATCCCAAAAGTGTCCAAGAAGGACACTAGAGCAAAGGCAAGAGGGCCCTAGACACCCTAAGGGTGGACCAAAAAAAAAAAAAGGGAATGGTCCTCTCAAGCAGGTCCTCTCAAAGGTGAAACCTATATCAAATCCACGCTTTAAGCCGACTGGGTCATGGGTGTTGGGAATGGTCATGCATCAGATAGCTATGAACACTCCATCATTCATCATATAAAATGGGAATGCTCAACAAAAATGGTGAAACTAATAAGGGAATATGTTTCAAGGCAAATGATATATCGATGAAGACCCCATAGTGGTAAGATTTAGCTGAAACGAACTTATAAGCTGTAAAGCAGAAAGTAAGACAATTGGGAAGCAGTTTTGGCGTGGATCAAAGTGGGCAAAACGTGACCGTGAAAGCTAGGTAGCGATATTCCCAACATGAATTCCGAGGGTCCAACTATAGTGAAGGCATTTCCAATGTTTGGTCCGAAATCAAGAAACATAAAGGCAAAGCCTGAACCCCTTTATTCAAGATGTAGAAGGTAGAGGCGAAGTCTGAACGCCTTTATTTATGGAAGAAAAAGTCTAAATTTCTTATCTATATGAAGGAGAAGTATAAACGCCTGATCTGCAGAAGATCGGTCCGAACGCTTGAACTACTGGTGTTAGCAAATGTGATGATGAAGTTGAACATCCGATCCATATGAAGGTGAAGCCCAAACGCCGATCTCTGGTAAGATGAAGTTTGAACGCCTAAATCGCAAAGGTTAGCAAACGTGATGCGTATTTTGTGTCCAACATCCGATCCATATGAAGGATGGCAACCGAACGCTTGGTCCTGTAGAAGACTAAGTTTGAATCATAAGGTTAGAAAATGTGATGTAGATGAAGTTTGAACATCCGACCATATGAAAAGCTAAGTTCTAAATGGCTGATCTACGTAAGACGAGTCTAAACGCCTAAATCGCGCGCAAGAAAATGTAATGCGATGAAGTCCTAACATTTGATCCATATGAGCTAAGTTTGAAAGCATGTCCAAGACAAAGTCCGAACTTTTAAATCTTCAGGGAAAGCAGTAAATGTGATGCAGATTAAGCATAAACATACATCCATATGAGCATAAGCCCAAACGCTTGATCCTGTAGAAGACGAAGTCCATCGTCTAAACCGCGTGCTGGGGCAAATGATGCAATGAAGTCCAATGCCTAAACCGCAAAAGACAAAGTCTCGAACGCTTGAATCGCTGTTAGCAAATGATGATGAAGTCCAACATCTTATCCATATGAAGGCAAAGTTTGAACGTCTGATCTGTAGAAAAATGAAGGCAAAGGCGAAGTCTGAACACCTAATCCGAAATGAAGAGAACAGAGGTGAAGTCAGAACACCTGAAATCCAGAAAGCAAAGAAATCAAAGGCGAAGTCTGAACACCTAAAATCTATGAGGGCAAGCATGGCTCGGTGTGCTGAGTCGTCGAACTCCTGAAGAATCTAATGTGAAAACCTCATATGGTATAAACATATGTAAAAGGCCGAATAATATATGCATGAATATCTGTATCTTAAGAACATTGCTATAAATGTAAAGAGGATCCCTTAATCAAATAAGAACCACCAAGTGAAGCCAAATCATTTCATCAATAAAATACGGGGATATGCCCCAGTATGGCAAGTGGAACATCACATCGAGTGGATATCCGAAGTGACTTTGGGCAATCAACACTATGCTCAACAGTCGAACCAACCATATCATCAAAAATAGTACGAGCATGTGTATTGATGAGTGCAAAACTCATCTATGTTTTGAGTTCATTTCACATGCTATTTTGTGCATTTAATATCCATATTCATGTAAAACTCATAAAATTTCCTCTAAACTTGGTTTTGTAGGATTATTGATGAAAGCAAGTGATTTGGGCAAGAAATGGTTAAATATATTTTCAAAAGAAAGAATAACCAAGAGTCTCAAAGCGCACCACTGGAAAGATGAATTTTTATAAACATATGGAACATAAAATGGTTCAAATTCTCTCATGGCTGCATTCTAAACTCAAAGAGTTTCAACGGAGTACCACACGCCCAAACTGGAGTTAAACTGCCAGTTATGGCCCCGACAAGTTAGGAGAAGAAACCAGTTAATGTCTGTAAATGATGTCGCTGACCGTATTTGATGTCGATTGCACTGATGTCGCGACTTATTTGATGTCACTGATGAAGAATTGATGTCGCAACCAGAATTGATGTGGCGACCAGAATTGATGTCGTAACATGTGTCGCGACCAGAAACGCTGCAGAAACCTAAAAAAGGCCGAAAATTGATATTTTGACCTAATTTCAAGCTCATTTCACCCTAGGACCATATATATACTCGTTTTTTAGGTAAAGAGGCAAAGGGGAAGATTGGAGAGCCTCTCTCATGGGGGTTTTCAGGCTGCCCATTTTTCCGCTTTCCTACGCATTTTGATTTGTTTTTAGATTGGGAGCGCTTTTAGAGCGTATTTTTGTTTTTATTGAAGAGATTTTGCCGTGATAACAAATATTCAGATTTCTTACTAAGGTTCGCATAAAGATTGAAGCTAAAAATCTGATTTTCTTTCTCATGGGTTTTTCTCTAAACCGCCAATTTTCTTAGTTTTTGGCCGCATTTTTATTTACTCAGATCTAGAGTAGTTTTAGAGTAGATTTTTATTTTTATCAAGAGATTTCTGCCGTACTCGTATATTCAATTTATTTATCACTGAGGCTTAAGATTTAAGCTCAAATCTCGGGCTTTTCTTCTTTCTTGATTCTTTCTTTCATTTTCTTACTTTTGTTTGATTATGATGATTGAAATCCAAGAATGGGAACATTAAACACCCCTTTAGGTTCGGGGTTTAATTGTCAACATTCATATTTATGAAGCCGCTATTTTGTGGGTTTGAATAATCGAATTTATATAATCGGGTACTGCTCATATAATGAATTGTTCTGAATATTAGTAAACTATACCCAAAAGAGATGTATCTTGCTCCGATTTCCAGGAGGCCCTCTCGAGTGACACAGACGGAGACTTTGAGAGTAAAGAGCTGAAGAATCTTTGTGGGGGTTTGTTAGACTAATATTCGAACTAATGAACTCTCGAATATGTTGATAGATCACCAATTTACTCAGGTGTGAGGGACACTAGATGATGTATCAATTTAGCTGGATCGTAGGTTTCTCCTTAGTCCGATGAAAGGATCTTGATCCTGTATTAGCAAAGATCTAACTAAGGAGATAGAAAATTTTATTAGATTTGCTGACGAGATACGAATTACATTGGAGAAGGTTGTATTATCCCTGTTTATAAAGTAAGAATTTTTCTGGCCATGAGAAATGGTTATGAAGTATTGAAAAAGAAAAACAATCAAATCTTAAAGAGTGCCAAATTTTACAAGTAGCTATTTAGACCCATTTGTCCTGAAAAGGAATATGGTGTGTTAGATGTTGAAATGCGGTGTATGGAGAAATCCAAGCTATACTATTGCTCTGACAACCAAAGATTCAATCTCACAAATGTTGCACTTTCATGAAATGAAAACTGCTTAAATAATTATCCCCATCCCTAGTGACTCTTCATACCTTTTAGAATTAAGTAGTGTCGCTTATTTGGTAGATTTTAGGGATTAGTTTTAAATCATTTTTATTTCTAATTAATTGATTTTATTCGACATCCTACTTGGTCGCCAAATGCTGAAGAGCTCTTTGTAATCTGTGGGTGATCAAATTCCAATTAGAGAGAACCTCAAATCCTCGTAGAGGAGCATCCTGACCCTAGAGTTCACTTATTACCAGATGATCCGTGCACTGCTTAAAGGGGCCGAGGTTGGTAATACTTTTCATTTTTGAGATATACTTACTTTTGTTTCAAATCGCTTTAGTATTTACCACATTCACTCCCGTGACCATATTTTCACATATACAATCATTTGTCACTTAACATGTATCTACTCATGGCTAGACCAATAAGAACTCAACATCCATAATTAATAACTCCTCTCATCGGCTCAAAATCCACTAGAAACATATATGGAATTTGGACTCTAAAAATCTCGAGACACCAAAGACGTAGGGTCCTGTAATTAAATGCCAACAATGGATGAAAACAAGACATGAGAAATGTTCACTAACTCACACGGCTCCTTTCAACAAAGATCCATCAATAAACAATTCCTGAGCAAAATGTCATAATGAAGCTCTTCCTTGACAAAAACCATCTACACATCTCCAAATACCATGTAATCTAAAAAAATAGGAAAATATGCTCTAAGATGACATCTGCTTGAAATGTCATAAAGAGGCTCATTCTCTCAATGAAAATTATTTGCATAAACCAACCACCTCTAGATGGTCCCAATAACTATGGAGTATGCCCTAGTATGGCATCCAAATGCAATTACTCATGATGGAATAAAAGAGAATGTCATAACAAGTCTCATTCTCTCAATAAGGATTATTTGCACAGACCAACAAACTCCAGATGATCTCGCTTAACTAGGGTATGCCCCGTGATACATAGGAAATGTAAAACATGATGAAGTCTAAAATGTCATAATAATGGCCTATATCTCGATAAGAATTGCCCGACAAACCAACCACCCCAAATGATCTCGAACATGTGATGTGCCCTAGTGTGGCATCTAACAAAACATGATGAAATCCCAAAACTGTCATAACAAGACACATCCTCTTGATAAGGATTGTATGCACAAACAAACAAAATCCTAATGATCCTAAACGAATAAGGGATATGCCCAAGTATGACATGTATGACATCCAATAGAGACATGATCAAACCCCTAAATATGAAAATATGGCTCGACATCTCAGCAAGAATCTGTCAATAAACCAACAACCCAGATGATCCCGACGTGATAGGTATGCCCTAATATGGAATCTAATGCTCCATAGTGTCGAGGAATCAATCTAAATCCATGCATCCACCAATAACGAAAGGTAACCTCGGGTCATCCAAAAGCGTAACTAGAAGTGGATCCAAACGCTAGTAAGGCATCTCTTAGAAAAAGCCACATGATAATGTCAAGATATCAACCAATTCTCAAATACCTATCCAAGTAGATGCTATTAAAGAAAACGTCAAATCTCATGGTTCCAGGGTGGTCTTATGACAAAAACCGTAATGTAGGCTTAAGGTGATACGGTAAAAGAAATGAAGGGAAACTAGGCTCAAATACCCAATGATCAACCTCGTGCCCTCATGTGTGGAATGTCACATGCATAAGAAGTCTCATGAGCAATGGACACAAGAACATCCAATGGAAGCGCCGATGATAATGATGTGACACAAAAAGTGTGATAGGTAGTGAGATAAGTAAAGGGAGAAGAATGTAGAGGAAACATCATACTCAAATCAATAAATATACGAGGGTGATAAATGTGAAACGAGATATGAAGTCGAAGAAGATAGACAACAAGTAGGGAAAAAGACTGGATAGATGATATGACGAATCTATCCAAATCACCGCACGGGGAAGACATGTCGTCGATAAATGAAATGATGAATATGACACTCGACTCGCAGGCCTTAGGAGAGGATTTCAGTCATCTCACATACCACTAATAAGATATCAAAGTAAGCACATGATACTAGGATCTCGAGAAGCTCATACATGAACTCTCATAAGTAATACATACACTCAAAACAATGATCCTTATAAATCAATATACATACTCAAGCACAAGATACTGGGATCTCGGGAAGCTCACACATGAACTCCCATAAGTAATACATTCACTCAAAACAATGATCCTCATAAATCCATATACAAGGGATATTGATATTGAATACATACACGCGCACATTTATATATATAATTTTTTTCTTTGCTCATAGATTGAATAAAACAAACGAGAAACAAACTAATATGAAAATGAACTAATATCTCTCCAAGTGCCAACTACAATAAACCAACTCCAATGAAATGACACAAAACCTGCCTAAAGGTCTCGAATAAATTTCGGCGGAATGAGCGAAGGAACGACACTACAAACCCCTATGTAGTAAAATGAATAGATCACCAATCTAAGTGGGAAAGAATGAGATAGAACGAGAAATCAGATATAAAGAAAGTGGTGAAAACATAGAAATGGAGCGGATACAATGAAGTGAATGTGGTAAGGCGACGTAAAGAATATGTCAATGTTTCCAATGTCTAACACAATAAGTACATCATTTATACTTGCTTTTAGCTTTTCTAGCTCATATTTTGTCCTTAGTTTATGTAGAACAAGTGCTTTGACTTTCTTTCTGCTTTTATGCTTCGTGAAGGCTGCTCAATGTTCCGCACCTTTTAAAGTGACTGGGTCGCTAGAGACAACCATGTTTCAAGAAAGCACTTATGCTTATTTTCACTTCCAAACTGAAATAATTTGAAGCACCGCTAAAGCCTACTCAAATCTTGTTCTTTTCTTCTCTCTCAACCTATGAATGGTCTCTAATGTGATTGAGGACTTTCGGTCATAGTGGGATGGTCATTCGAGGTTCCATGCATCTAAGGAGTGGAATTATGTGATGAGCACTCCAGATCGGATTTAGGTACTCAAAATCCAAGCACTCGCATCAAGGTTATTAAAAGTGAAGAGGAAGATGAGTACCGGCATCGATGTGTATCATCATACTCAAAGTCATGAATGCCTATCGGATGAGTACCGTGTACGAAAAGTGAGTACCTGGGTTTCAAGGCTTGAGATTTAACTAGGTGTATCCGAAATTATGATATTTGTGCAAGGGCACGATCGTCTTTTGCTCCCCCATTCGTGTAACTGATTGGGTGGGGGTTATTTAAGCCGCTAGAGCAGTTGAGTTGAGACATAACTCCTACTTAGGTTTTTCCTTTGGTCTTAGTTAGGGTTTCTATTTTTCTAGGTTTCTTGTACTTCTACTTTGCATAGCTTAGATCCTTGTTTATTCTTGTAGTTAAACTATTGTAACCCTTAATCTAAGTCTTTAGTCTCTGTGAGTTTCATCTCAAACCAGTTCTCAATCTTGCTTACATCAATCTTATAGCATTTATTTCTCCTCCGTCGCATTTATGTTGGATGTTCTTGCATTTATTAGTCATTTCCTAACTTTAATGGAGTTTTAAACCTCCAAGATAGGATTTGAACGGTGGAAACTCATCACCAACAAAGGTAATAATGCTCTCTCAACCCTTGTGCTTCAATGGAAGTTGTATGATATTAAATACTTACTACATTCTCTCTAAATGCTTAGTTTGGCATATTCTTGACAATGTGTGAACAAGAGAATCTTGGTACACATTGTGCTTGAACCTAAATGCATGCTGAGTGTTTGTATAAACTTTCTAAGTGAGCATTTAACATCACTCTTCTATCATTATTTTTGTGAACAACCTTTAAAGTCATATCTTCCATCAAGGACCATTCCTCAATGGACCCTAGATGAGAACATAAGTAAGAGACACTTGTTACTTGTCAGGTGGGCTGAAACCCTAGAATCCTATCACTTGTCTTTCTTGTGGATAATATAATCTGAAATCAATCGGTTACCAAATCAAACCATCAAAACCCCCTCATGATTTACTTTATTTGCACATTTATCGGATATCAATACCTAAGGATCCTTTTAGAACCCCACTCTCTGTGGAGATGACCTGTGGACTTCCCATAGAATTATTATGCTTGGCGACATTAAGTTCCTATGCTTGGGAACATATTGAGTACACCTCAAGGAACAAGCATTTTTGGCGCTGTTGTCGGGGAGTGGCAAGTGTTCTAGTTGATTTAAAGAGAGCTATTGGTAATTTTCAATTGCATTGCAAATCCAGTCAACAGCGGATGCTGCAAATGAATGAGCTTGACGAAATGAGACGTGAATCTTATGAGAGCTCTAGAATTTACAAAGAGAAGGTCAAGCTTTTCCATGGCAAAACATTTAGGAAGACCTGAAAGCCTCAACAATAGGTACTTTGCAGATGCTCTCATTTGCACATTTTCCAAGCAAACTTCAAGGTGTGGACCGGCCCTTTCGTGGTCAAGACGCTTAATCCCTACGGAGCAATAAATTGAGAATCCAGAATGGAAAATCATTAAAGTCGACTGGCCAACGCCTAAAGCCATTGAGACCTTTGACTGCCAGAGTAGTATATTGAGGAGTCAAGTGTATCCAAATTTACCAGATGCCCCACAGTACTTATGTTATTACTCATTGTATATAGTCTTCCTTTAGCTTCCTAATCATTCTTTTCTTAATCAGGATAATCTTAACTCATGATATTCTTTTATCCTCCATTGTCGCTCAAATTTTAGTGTTTATCTTTTCTGCATTGATGACAATGCTCATTTCAAATATATGGGTATATATACTAGAAATGCCTCATGGCTCATACTTTTGTTTAAGGAGTATGTTTTGTTTGCTTCGGTTTAGTCGTGTTTCAGAGGGAAGTTAATTGCATAAATTTTTTCGATCTTAGGCTTCATGAGAATGGAGCTTGAACCTTGAACTATGCTTCCCTTTGAACTTCAGGTTATGAACTCTATACATTCCTAATACACATGCACACTAACAGTATGGCTGACTATTCCATATTTGGGATCATTTTCATCCATTTCTTGTCTCTTCTCATTTTTCAATCAATCATGGTCATACTCATTTATGTTCATCTTAAATACCCTTGGTATTGTAATTATCGCAAGTCATTGATTTCTTGTTTCCAAGCTCAAATCCACTAGGTTTTGGCTTCATTTTGTGCATTTTTTCCATAGCCTTGACATTTTCATGCATTTTATTCATTTTGGAACATCCGTACATAATTGAAAGATGATTTTAGGCCATTGTTGCTCATTGAAACTTTTAAATCATGTTATGTCACCATTTGATCCTTGTTGAGCCTAAAAGTTACCAAATTTGTTCAAAACCTTAGGATCCATGGTCATTTTTGAGTTAGCCTGTTTCAAAGCGAGTGTGAAGGTGCTGAGCAAATTTGAATACGCATTTGAGATGTTCACAAATGGGTTTGGGTGGAAATTGAAACACAATGCAAAGTTTGAGTATGCAATGGAGGAAAATTGTGAAATATGAACTTTCGACAAGTTCAGTACCGATACTGGATATGTGAGTACTTGTACTCATAACTAGTAAAGGCCTGGTATGGTTCAAGATCAAGACTAAACCTCGCATTCCAGATTCGTTGTCGGGGGCAATGGCATTTCAAGACTGGTATCAAACCTCAATAACGGTACTAAATGCGATGGCCCTATTTAAGCAGATTTCCATTTGAGTAATTAAAACTCTCTTTCTCTCTCTTCTTGAAAGTCCCGCACCCTGATTAACCTCATGAACCCGAGGGGGACCTCCCGACACTCCAAACTATTATAGAAACTTTTCTTCAAACAATCAAATAAAATCCATGAAATGAACCCTTACAATCCTTAACATATCTTTAGAAATAATGCGGGAGGCGTAAGTGGTAAATTTTTTTTTTTTTTTATTTACTTTTCTTTTCAAACACTTTGATTTTTCGTGAAAAATCGGCTGTGAGTTTCCTCCCTGCTTTTCACACTTTCCCAAATTTACAAAACCCGTGAAAACATTAAAAACACATTCAACTTCCGCTCGACCCTCGTCCACAACTCACTGCCACAATATATACACATCTACATTTATCCACCTCCAATCATCAAAACATTCAAAAAACCCTCTTCAATTCCATGCAATAGCTTTATAAAAGACGTAGCTTCGAAATCTGACTTAAGCCGACCACCCACGTATTCTCATCCATTGAGGATCAAAGCTCACGTAGTTCCTTTCAAAATATATACATATACATATATACATGACAAAATATTCACACATATACAATATGCAAAATATATATACGGCGCCACACAGCGCCTCGTTCCTCCGATGGCCTCGACTCCACTACACAGGGGGATGCTCTAATTCTGCACCTGCCTCTAACCTAAAATGTTTTGAAACATATGAGCAAGAGGAGCTAAAGGAGTTTCAAGAGTGTACATTTTCATTTAGACAACATTTTCAAGATATATCAAAGTAATGAATACTTATTCAATTAAAATCAATTTATACTTTAAACTTTCTTCTAATGGAACCTGTGGGGTAAACACACCGAACGCTTCCGGTACCGACTGCTAGGGACGCCTCTCAACTAATCATAACCATTACGTCGTGAGAAACTCACGCCGTGATAAGGTTCCAATATAACACCTTATCACGCAGGCGATATTACGCTAAAAATCTATTTCCTCCTCCGTTAGCAACCTATAACTTTTCCCCTCTAAATCCTTAAGCACGCTTTAAGGTACCTCAACCGATATCGCTCATAATGAAGAGGGTTAGGGTAACCATCAAGAAACATTTATTCAAAAATACATTTATAAATCCATTTAAATCCTTTACTTTATCATTAAAGCACATATATACGCAAATATACATATATGCATCCTTTACACATTTTTAAACTTCATGATGTCTTAACACATGCATACATATATAATTTAATATAAATACATATATTTAGGGCAAGATAAATATATATATATATATATATATATATATGCTAATAAATATATATCATATATATAAACATTTACATTAAACTTTTCATTTTAACATTAAAATCGCTCACTTTTAAACTCAATTTTCAAAACATCGCTTTACACCACCGTTCAATCGCCAATCCCGCGTCTCCCGTCGACCTCAAGCTTCCCGTCCGGGAGCAGTCATTCTCACCTTCCTTTTTCAAGTGAAACCAATTAAACATTAACCATAACTTATTTAACTCAATTATACACATTCATTTTCACCCAACCACATCACATTAATCCCATTTAACCACTAAAAATAAAGAATTAAGGAAATGACCAAAATACCTTTACTTTAAAAAATGACCTAATGCCCTCAATCCTTTCTTTCTAACCAACTCCAATGCATTTCTAGAGTTAGCACAATTCCTCAAACACATGGAAACTACTAATCACCTCGAATTCCCTCTTATTTCTCATTTTTACGAATATGCACAAAGCCATATTCAATTTTGTTCTTCCATTTTCTTCACTCTAATCACTCCAATCTAATGCCTTATAATTATTTCACTAATCCCCAACCACTCTCAACATATCACACAAATCACTCATCAAACCCTAACAAATCACTCACTTTATTTTTCAAAACCTAACCTAATCCATTTCTTTATCAACTTATATCAAAATCTTCATCATTCAACCTTAAATAACACTAATCTAACATCCATACAAGAAAATCAAGACATTAGGCATGAAAAACATCAAAATCCAACTTCCCCACAAATAGAAACTTACTTGCTTCATTTTCCTGGCTTTTCTTGATTCCACTTGTAGATCACTTGGAAAGCTTGAAGGAGAAGAAAAAAATCACATCTCACCCTTGCTCCACCTTGGCCTAACACGTTTTCCTTCCTCTCTTTCTTTCCTTTCTTTCTTTCCTCTCTTTCTCTCATGGCCTCGCCAAGGTTTCCCTTTTGATAGAATTTAACTTTTGAATTTATATATTTTGACCCACACAACTTGCTAAATTAAATTTGAGCCCAAGAAGCCTCATTGGTCCATTCTCATGAGGCCAAGCCACTAACCTATTATTTTAATCATAACTTAGCCATTAAGAAAGGTTTTGATTAGCTCTCACAAGAAAATATCTCCCTTATATCATATTTTATTCATTTTTGCCTTATATTGCTTTTATACCGATTAAACGTCAAAAATATTCTATGGTAGTCTAAACTTAAAATTGAACATGAAATATTCTAATTAAATCCTTCACAGATTCCGTGCTCCTCGAAATCACCGAAACCCGATTTAAAACTCCAAGTAAAATTGGAAACTGACAATAGCGCATATTATCCGAATTACGCTCTATCGCCCTCGAAACTATCAAAACGGACTCCGTCACCCGCTTTCGCCGTTAGACTCTATGATTAATCTTATTATTTTCATATTTTGGCCTAATTTCTAAAATTTCAACAGAAATTCGAATTTCTTCAATTAAATCACTATTCAATTTAAATCTCCAATTCTCTTCTAAATATCGCCAAAGTCATAGGAACTCAAATTTTAAAATTCCTCCTCGCAACTCCTCCATCCGGATATAATAAGAAGAATTACTATTCATTAGGGCATCCAGTGAAAATTTTCGAAAATTTCACTTTATGCCCAAATGACGTCCTGAACGTTTCTAAATTTAATCTACTCGCTTCTATCATCGACCTCTAATAAGTTCAACAACTACCATTATAATATCCAATAAGGTTAGCATGCATAACTCTAACCATCCGAAATTCCCAAACCTTCTCATTTTTTTTCACTTCATCAAAACCATAACCCTAGCCAACTTTCCCACCATCCAAACACCTTCACATCACACAATCACCCCCATCTTCATCATTCTTAACCTTCAAAGTCCCTTCCTAACCATTTCATCATGAGAGTTGTGTTCGAGAAGGGTTGTTTCTATCAAGGCCTAAATTGGAGTTCTCACCCGAAACTGGTATTTTGGAGCTCAGGTAAGTGAGCTTATCTCCTCACATTTTAAGTCAGATAATTGTGGCTCAGATCATGTATTAGTATGGACTCGCCAGGCCGCTAGGTTGTGGTGCTAGTTGTTTGTCAGATTGCAAGCAAGTTAAGTACAAAGGCTGTAAGGCAGAAATTTTTGTGATATTGGGAAGGAAGCCCGTGCTTATCGAAATGGGCTTATGGGAGTGTTACAGGTGTATGGGAAATCTCAAAGATATCTCTCATTGTCAGATTCATGGCAAGGACTAAAATACTGAAAGGAAAGGCTGCCGACTTTTCCTATGGAGCGAAGCTGTGAAAAGAGAAAGGTCGACACTTCTCGAGTGGTAAAAAAGAGCAAGGGAAAGTGCAAGAATCAATCATCAAAAACTGAGGAAGAAAGTGAAGATGAGGAGATTGAGGAAATGTTTGATGAATCTATTGAATCCGCACGAACAAAGTGGGCCCAGTTAATTGCAAAGAGAGGCTTTCACTGTGAAAGGCATGAAAATTGAAACTTTTATTTTGATCACCAATATTCATGCAAGCAGAAGCTTTTAGAAGTTACAATTTATTTTGCAAAGAAGTAAAGATTATCTCTCGCCTGTTAGGAGAATTCTACTCTAACTTGAGTGAGAACTCGATAAGGAGTTCCTTGGAGACCATAGTTGCCGTGCATGCTCTTAATGGCCGACCCAAAATTAATTCTACATATTTGGGGTACACTTGTCCTAGCATTGGTGACAGCCTTATCCATTCCTTGTACAATCATCATAAAATTCGAGGCCGGAGGTTTGCTAATGCCATGTGCACTAACCGACGTCTATGGAGGATTTTTAAAGAATTTATCCTGTGTGGAAGTTTAAACCAAAGTATGCATTAATGAACAAGATTGTTCATAATATGATCATGCCTAAAGGGAAAGAAATGCTTCCAAGTGAGGAAGAAATTAAGTTCTTTGTTCGCGATGAATGGGGGCTTATCGACTATGGTGTTATGGATATGGTGCATCATGAGAGACTTCATTAAGTCCACGAGTGAAAAGAGTTACATTCCATATCTAGCACTGGTTACCAAATTAGTGGAAGTTGTCGGCAGATAAAGGGGCCCAAGTAGGAAAGATAGTTCCCTCGTTTCGTGGGCCCCATTACAAGTATATACCAAGCCAAAGCGTATCGCCTGCGAAGCCCCTTTCCAACCCTAGCTTCCCCTCACCACTTCAAGAGCATCTTCATCATTAGCTCCTAAACCAAAGAGTACATCCACTTTGAAGAGGATGGAGCATAGGATAAAATGGTGGTTTAATTGCATCCTGGGAAAATAGAAACAGATTGATCACATGCTCTCCGTGTTCAAGAGTGAGGTTCATATCCTACGAGGAGAGCCTTTTGCTGTTGAAGGAACCCCTCTTAACTTGGAAGGGGATTCTAACGAGCTTGATGAGTATGTGGAGGAAGATGCATTATCAACTGACGAAGAGGATTATGAAGAAGAGTATTTGGATTTCTTGGGTTTGCATAGGGTGGTGTTGGCAATAGGGTAGCAACCTTAGCCATGTCATGCCAACACTCCATTTTTTTTCTTGAAAGCCTTTTGTGTAACCCGTGTCACATAAGCCTATTGAAGTCCTTTTATTTTAATTTTGTTAGTTGTTTCTTTATGAATATTATATAGGCTTAAGTACTTGGTTGTTAAATGCCTATTTTTCATCACGAAGTTTTATCTCCCTTTAGGTGACTTCATTATATTCCATTTTCAGTGTCTTTGTCCTCTGGTATGAGTGTTGTTGGTTTTCTGAAAGTTCTCGTTGGATTATCACTACATTCTGGAATTGCTCATGCTCATTGAGTTCAAATGTTGGCATATTTTGTAAAGTTATAGTACCATGTTCATGTCTACTTTATTTCTTTGAATTTTTCAATGCTCAATCGGTTTCTTTTGCGCTTTGTTATGCCTCTTAGTCGCTTTTTTAGTTCTTCTTAGTTCAAATTGCTAGGACTAGCGAGATGTAGGTCAGGTGTGTGTCTAACACAATAAGTACAACGTTTATACTTGCTTTTAGCCTTTCTAGCTTGTATTTTGTCCTTAGTTTATGTAGAACAGGTGCTTTTGACTTTCTTTTTTGTTTTTATGCTCATGAAGGTTGCTCAATGTTCCGTGCACCTTTGAAGTGCCTTTGGATGCTTAGAGGACATCCATGTTTTGAAGAAAGCACTTATGTTATTTTCACTTCCAAATAGAGCTGAATTTCGAAGCAATTCGCCAAAGCCTACTCAAATCTTGTTTTTCCTTTCTCCTCAACCTATGGAATGGTTCCTCAATGTGATTGAGGACTTTCGAAGTTACAGGGATGGTCACTCGAGGTTCCATGCATCTAAGGAGTGGAATTTATGTATTTGAAGATGAGTACCCCAGATCCAAAATCCAAAAGACGGCATCAAGCAAGTACCAGTGCATATTTTGAAGATGAGTACCAGACCAAAATCCAGCACTTCGCATCAAGGTTATTAAAAGTACAGAGGAAGATGAGTACCTGCATTTCAAAAGTGAGTCCCTATCTGGTGCTTGAGATTTAACTAGGTGTATCCTAAATTATGATATCTTGCAAGGGCACGGTCGCCTTTTGCTCCCGTCATAGCTGATTGGGGTATTTAATACTAGAGAAATGAGTTGAGATACAACTCCTACTTAGGTTTTTCCTTTGGTCTTAGTTAGGTTTTCTCTTTTCTGTGGTTTCTGCAATTTCTACTGCATAGCTTAAACTCTTGTTTATTCTTGTAGTTAAACTCTCTTTTTTTTTTTTTTTTGCAACCCTAATCTAAGTCTTTTAGTCTGTACCTTCACCTCTAAACTTGTTCCATTCAGTTTTACATCAATCAATAGCATTTATTTCTCCTCTACTTGCATTTATGTTGGATGTTCTTGCATTTATTAGTCATTTCCTAGCTTTAATGGAGTTCTAAACCACCAAGATAGAATTTGAACGGTGGAAACTCATCACCAACAAAGGTAACAATGCTCTCTCACCCCTTGTGCTTCAATGGAAGTTGTATGATATTAAATACTTACTACATTTTCTCTAAATGCTCAATCTGGGCATATTTCTTGACACAGTGTGAATCGTGAACAAGAGAATCTTGGTACACATCAGGTTTCAACTCCAAATGCATGCCGAGTGTTTGTATAAACTTCTAAGTGAGCATTTAACATCACTCTTCTATCCTTCTTTTGTGAACAACCTTAAAGTCATATCTTCCATCAAGGACCATTCCTCAATGGACCCTAGATGAGAACATAAGTAAGAGACACTTGTTACCTAGTTATGGATAAGTGGAAACCCTAGAATCCTATCACTTGTCTTTCTTGTGGATAATATAATCTGAAATCAATCGGTTACCAAATCAAACCATCAAAACCCCTCATGATTTACTTTATTTGCACATTCATCGGATATCAATACCTAAGGATCCTTTTAGAACCTCACTCTCTGTGGAGATGACCTGTGGACTTCCCATAGAATTATTATGCTTGGCGACATTGAGTTCCTACGCTTGGGAACATATTGAGTACACCTCAAGGGACAAGCATCCATAACTCATAAGATCCCTAAACTAAGGCATCCACACACCAGAGGACCCTTATCCTGTGTATAGGTAAAGTGTTGTGGCTATAAGAGAAAAGAGGCCAAATGCGTGCGTGAGGCTCAATGGGCTAGTAATGGTAAAAATGTGAGTAACAAGTGATAAGGTATGGCTAACCGAAACGATGGCCACCCATCTTACACTATGGTCTCAAATATAAATTTTTTCAATTGATCTATCGTCAGTTTCGTGAATCGTTTCCATCTAAGTCCATCAACCATGCAGCTCCTCTATGGTCAACTCTCTAATAATGTAAGGTCCACTTCTAGGTGGCTCAACTTCCTATGGTCACGTCAATCCTATAATAACTCTCAAAACCAAATTGCATCACGGAAATGGTCTAGGATGTGGCACCAACAATAAATGATGAGTAATAAAAGGGAGGTCTAATATATCTCCACAAGATCATGCAAAAACATCTAGGTATAATATGAGCAAGTGAAGTGGTCTATCTCTCTCATATGTAGACGATGATAAACCAAAACTCAATCCTCTAGACCAATCATTGTACCAAGGTCGACTTTCTCAAGATCATCATAAGCATGCAAAACTCTCTCATAAGTGATATTATGATCATAACGGGATTCGGTATCTCTCATCCAAATCATGGTCATCAAACATCATTATCATGAATCTATGTTATGCAGAATGAGTTGCACATACATCAATACCTTCCTAACCGGGTAACTCCATCAAAGATCCTCATATGTCGAAGTGCCGCTCTATGCTATCCATATATGCATATCATCGTTGATCAAACAAGCAATCGTAGTCGTGGGCAAACTATTCTATCTCGAATCGTGAAGAACCGATGACTCATGAACAATTGTTAACTGAATAGGCGGTAGGGGTGCCATAAAATCATATTGAGTCTCATCCTGAATCTAGTCATGTGGGGCCTACTACCCATCTATCCTCCGGCTAACTCCAGCTATGGCTTGCTGAATCGAGGAAATCTTGAGGCAAACTGATCAACTATAACCAAATACGAATCCATAAACCATATGATATGTGGTGGGAACTAGTCTGCCCTAAACCCTAATCTACGAAGGTGGTCTCAATTTGTATAACAGAATAAGCCTTGAAAATGTAGCAGAACTGGTAAAGATACTACCTGAGTTGAGCACAATCAATAAGTGAATTCTGAACTGAAACCGAAATAGATAATCCAACGCTATGTAGAATGTTGTTCCATTGAAACCCAAACTCCGATCAATCTCTGTAGACCCTTAAAAGGAAACCAAAATGAAGAAATTTAGATCCATATCATGACTCAACCGGCTCAAGGCTCAAGCATATGAACCCATGTAGATGGGATCCTAATAAGAAGGATCTAAGCTCAACCTAGAAGGTCAATGGTGGCTCTAAAAGACAAGGGGTGGGTGGGTCTTTAAAGGTGTCCTTAGTAGGAGCAAGAAAATTCTCTAGTGGCACACAACCTCATATCTTTAAGAGACGGGCGTTCCATGCAAGGTGGTTTATCAACTCCACACATGCACTTCCTAAACATCCCAGGGGCTGTCATGGTAAAGGCTCTAACCACTTCAACACTCAGAATAAACTATGTACAAAGTGAATGTGGGTGCATCTGGAACCCAATGACATCTAAACAAAGGCACACCCCACAATAAGTATCCTAAAAATCTAGCTTTGAGCTATACAAATCTTCAAAGATCGGACTTAACGTTTCATGCCTGGCCATCTCCAAAATGTTCCCAAACATGGATATAGCCCATCATTAGACCTTACTTCTAGTCAATAGCTCGGTCAAAAAGCAAACAAGGAGCACCAAGGCTCCAATCAAACACACAATCAAGAAAGACTGATCGACCGAGACTCAAGATTTAGAGATAAGGGGATACAAGTGTGTCCCACATAGCCATGCAACATGCGCCAAGCGAGAAAGGTAGTCAAAACCCATCACTATGCAAAAACACAAATATATCATCCATATCTACACACAATCTAAACAGGAATATAAGTTGAGTAAACAATCAATGGAAATATTATACAAAGGAGGAATGGAAAGCATAGGAATATAAGGTGAATATATAACAAAAAAAACATGTTAAAAGAGGTGATCAAGATGAATACACAATGGAAAGAATTTATATGTTAAGGAAAATGAAATAAGCAATCAATCAAAATACACAAGTGTCAGGATGAGTAGAGTAATCATACAATAGGAAGGAATCAACATGATTTGATAAAATATCCAACCGATATAATCAACTAGATCATGACAAATGAAGTATGCAAAAAAAAAGAGTATACATGTGAAGAATGAGATAAAGTATTAAATAGTGAGGTAAAGTCAACATGCTATGAGAATTGTAACATCTCAAATTATACCCTTGTAGTTTTACGACATAAGTCAGGTATAATGAAATCAAATTTGTATTTTTCGGAAATTTAAGTGTTAAGTGTGAAAAAGGTAATCGTAATTAGTTAATTAAGAACTTAAAGGACATAAAAAACAATAATATTATATGTTAAGGTAGAATTTTGATAAGTTGAATTACAAATTGATGGGAGTTGGAGGACTAAAATGCAAGGGCCAAAATATGAGTAAAAAAGAGGTATGAGAAAAACTTGTCTCTAGAATGGGAAGTTTTTCGTTTTAGGTTTTGGAGAGCCAGTACACTTGGCTTGAGAAGAGCCAAATTTTGGGCTGATTTCTCCATTTCTTGGTTCTGTACTTGTTCAAGCAAAGAGAAGGAAAGGAAAGCTACTTCTAGTGTTAAGAAATCAAGGTAAGGAAACTATCCTAACTCCCTCTTTGTTTAGGTGTGTGTTAGGAAAACCCTAACTCTTTCATAAATGTGTTTTTGGTTGGCTTGAGTGAGGTTTTGTGTTTTGGTTTGAATTTGTTTTGTTTTGGATTTGAATGTGTCCAATGAAAAAGGGCAAAAATGCCTCATTTCTATTCCAGCACGATGCCTCTCTCCCAGCGAAGGCCGTTTTTGCCAAATTAGTCAACCCGTCTTTCGCATGCTTTGCTCTTGCCTCTTCTACCGCTTTGCTTTCATTTTATGAAGCCTAAACGAATGTTATAAAGACTAAGATAAAAGCTCAAACACATATACTGTAGGCCTCGCTTAAGACCGGATAGTGAATAAATAGACATGTTTGTTTAGTGCTTCAACACTCCTGTCTAGTGCGACGACACTTCTGTTTCGTGTGACAAGCGTCTGATTAGTGCTACGGCACTCACAGATAGTGCCACAACACTCTTATGTTTCATGTCACAGCACGTTGCTTAGTGCTTCTACACTTCGTTCCGCATTGCATCGCACCTTCAGTACCCACGTGTCGCGTCCCTCTCATTCATTCTACCGGGCCCATGTAGGCAAACATTTATATGATAAGTATATGAATAATGAAACTATAAGAAAACAAAAAGCAATCAACCTCGATGCTAAGGCATATCTCGCTCTATCCTCAGACAAAATTCCACGGTACCTTATGATATAACACATCTATTAGGTACTCCTATGAGAGATTGAACATTCTGATCTGTGAATTATTTTACATGTATATTGTAATTGAGGATCACCACAAGTGGTCATATATGTTATCTTTTTTCCTACTAAGCTTGAAGCTTAGCATGAGTGTTTCATCCGTGTAGGTACCGAAGAGGTCATCAGGGACATCTCGCACTTCGCCAGTGTTCACTTGATTTTAAGATGCACTGCAAAATTTACTCTGAAGACTACCACCGTAGATCATCTAATCCTCAAAGAAGTTATGCCAAAAACTTGATTAGGACCTAATATATAAACTATGTTTTCTGCTGTGTAAGTAACACTTTTCAATTAAAATAATTTTGGTCTAAATCACTAAGCAGCAATGTGTCATACAAGAAATAAAGGATTAAGAATCGATATCAATCCCACGAGGATTGATTTTGAAAATCTAAAGATTAACTACCCTCACTACTCAAGATTATCACTATTTGAACTTCCAAATTCCATGGTAGATTTAACTTTCTAAAATAAAGTCAATCAAAGAAATAAAGAAATTTTAGAATACATGATTAGAGAGTTTTACCGACCGAATGACACTGGAATGAAATTAGTAAGCCAGACTATTAATTTGCAAGTTTCCAAATAAAATATAAAGTATGAGACATGAACATTGGAATTGTCCAAGAGCAAGGTAGTGTAGCATTGGGATTTCTCCATTCACCACACATTTCACTCTCCAGCTTATCACATTTCTATCTCTAGTAAGTGGGTTTGAAAAGCAATCAGAGACTTGATCCTATTTAAGATCTGATTGTTTTTCCTTCTCGCACTACAACCATCTCTAGAACTCGGAAATTGCCACCCCTATAGACGTGATAATGTAAGCCCTCTAAAATAATTGGTACCTTAACCATCAATTAGACAAAAATTTCCTCTCCCCTTGATTAGAATCTTGGCTAACACAGGATTGAGATTATTTATTTCAATTGAGGTGAAACCTCCAAGAATTAAACTACTATATCGCAGGTGGATCTTTATTCTGAACACACTCATGTTGTCACCAGAGAAAACCTTGAAGTAAGAGATTAAACTTCACCGCTGATATACTGCAGTGGATCCAAAGAGCGCATTAGTCTGCAATATCGTAAATTCACTCCCCAAGTGACTACTTCATTTTAGGTAGTCTATCTCTATGTCACTCAAAGGGATTCTTGGAAATCATAGCAACGATATAACTCTTTCTGGGTACCAAACATCGGGATATTTAGAATAGTTCAATGTGAGTAATACTCGCCAACTACTCAAGTTCTCATACCCAAAACAACATTAAAATATTACAAACAATAATCCTAATAGCGGATTCTTCCCACAGGGAGCTTAGCCTTTCAAATCTGGATCACAAATGACAATGACTAGTTGATCAAACAAATTCATTGAAATTGTAATCAAAACTGAAGAAAAATGAATTCCAGAAAAATTCTCAGATTCCATTGAAGCTCAAACAGAAATTTAAGCTTGATTTACATTGCTCGGAATCTTAGTTCAAATCATCGCTCTAATCCTAAACAAAGAAAAATAATAAGAAGCAAAACGAAAATGAAAAGAAACTAAAAAGAAAAATAAAAAGAAAATTAGATACAATGAGACTTTAAATTTCTTCCAAAGGCACAAAACTTGATGAAATGGCTGGTCGCGATTGGTTCCCGTGAGCTCCATTTATAGGCTTTAGATATCAAGTAATTAAATGAGGCAAAAATCATGCACTTCAGTGCCAGAAATTCGCCATAGCCGCCGATTTTGTGATGATTGTCGCGGATGATGTCGTGACATCGGATTTGTCAATGTCGTGGGTCGAATATGATGTCATGACATTGAAAGTCTGGCTTCAAGTACCCTAAATTTTCGCACCGCAATGTCGTGACGATGTCAGCGACATCAAGATGCAAGATAGATCAACTCGAAGGTCACATTTCTTTCTAGTGTTGCGACATTGAGTTGATGCCACGACATTGCTCTTGAATGTCGAGTTTACTTTCTAATGTCGCTACGATTAATCGCTGTGTTCTACTTACTTCAATTGATGTCGTGACATTGGCTCTTTAGTGTTTCAACTTGGATTCTTTGGTCTGATGTCGCGACATTGCAATAATTCTATGTTCTTATACAGAACACTACTTCATGTCGCAACATTACTGTAAGTCATTTGTTGATGTCGACATTCTTCTCATGATGTCTTCAACATTGAGGCTTTATCCTAATGTCGTGGAAATGTTTTGACATTGCATTCTTCTGCGCTTTATATTAATCGATGTCGCGCTGATATCGCCGACATCGAGTAACTTCAGATGACATTCTTCCAGCATACGATGTCGCGACATTGCTCTTCCTCTCGTGTCGCGACATTTATGCCTTTGCTTCTTTGTCTATTTTTTGATGGTTTTCTTCGCTTTTTTTCTTCAAATTTATGCAACATAAATCTGGTGAAAATTCCATAATCTTCATTAAATTGGACTTTTAAGCTTGAAACATACTTGAAAAATGTTTAAAAATTGTATGAGTTTTAGGATCTACTTCACCCTCAAACTTAAAGTTGTGTCCTTAAGCAAAGAAAAGGCTATTTGTTTGTCCTCAAACAATAAAAATCAATTTTTAAGGACATTTTTCAATTAAATCATTTTTTGTGTCTTAACACTGGGCCTCGTAGTACTTCAGCTAGACAATAATTATAATTAGCTTCATTTTCAGGAACTTAAAATTTTCAATTTAGAAAGTATCTGATACAACATGTAATTCATAGTTAATAAATAGATACACTCGACTCACAGTATGTGTGTCTTCCTTATGACTAATTTGCATTAGGTAGCCTTATGAGGTTACTATGCGTAATAGTATTCTTTCAGAAAATTTAGGTCCCATAGGCTTGTTGGTCATATATTATTCTCTTCACTAATATAGGCATAACACAACCTTCTAAATCAAATAGGTCTTTTCGAGCTTGTACGGGCGGTATTAGGTACTTGATAGATGATAGGACATTATTTAAGGTCTATGTTTACCCGCATCGTATACATTTTCAACATTTTGCTTTCATTGCTCATCATATTTTTTTTTTTTCTAAAATAGCATTTCAAACACCACCAAACTCTCGTTTGTTACTTTCCCATATTTTTTTCTTTCCACCGCTATTTTCAATTCTCGTCTGCAGCTTCCTTTTGTCATTTTTTTTCAGTTTCTGAGGGAAAGAATGTTTTACCTTTTAAGCTTTCTATTACCCCCAAATGCTTTAATAATAACTCCGACATATCACGGCATGGTGCTTCGTAGAACACCCCTAAGGACTTAATTGCTCAAGGTAAAACTTACTCCTTCTTTAAGCTGTCATTCTTTTTCAACTTCTCAATTTTCTGTTGTGAACCTCCTTTAGTATAACTTTTCTCAATTGTTTTTTCAATCTTTCATTAATTCTCCTCCTTCATTTCAATTCAAATTCAGACTCCCCCAAACTTATCCTCGATCATTTTGCCGCACCGATTTGCGCTTAGGTAAATTCAGTGGTTCTTTATATCAGAAGTAAGATTCTATGAAAGTTTAAGGCTCTTTTTCTTGCGCTTTGATGATGAAAAATGACATTTAGGCTCGAATCATACTAAAGTGTATGCATCAGATATCAAAGGGTAGGCTTTTGAAAGGTCCAAACTGTCCACGGATGACCTAAATCATTTTTTGCTGGTTGTAATGCCTAGGATTTCGCCTTGATTAATAATACAACAAGTTCTAGGACCTTTTTAGATTTATTGATAGTAATTCCAATAAAGTTTTCCTCACCCAAGAACAATCAGATTTCAAGGTACTTATGACCAATGTGTTAGTTTAGTCATTTTCCTTCAATCAAACTAGAATTAATAACCTTATCAAACTTGCTCTCTATTTCAGTTTTTTTTAGAATCTAAAATTTTTAGCTTAACTATCCTTGACATCACAACTCAAAATCATGTTTCATTTATTCAAATTCATTTTCATTTCGTATTTGTCTTTGTTATCAGTGTTTTTTATCTCAGCTATGCATTCAATGCAACTCGAAATTCTATTATTCCAAGAACAAACCACAAACTTCCGATTTATTATGTATCACGTATGTAAAGTTAAAGGAAAATAAGGAGAAGAAGAGAAAATCATATCATCAAAACTTAGAAATTGCTTTTTATTTACAGAGAAAAAAAAATTACAATGATGGAATTCCAAGATAGAGCATAATAGAGGAAGATAAAGAGAGATAGAGAATGATAGAGCTCATTTATTTTTCCTTTGGTGTTGGGATTTTGAGGGCTTGAGATTCATTGGTTCAAATTTATAGCTGGCTTGAGAAGGAGTGAATTCAAGGATTGAAGATTCTCGGGGTTTTCCAAACAACTAATCTCTCCCTGCCGAAGAGATACCACTTCTGGGTTACAAGATGTCGCTGACATTCATTCCCGCCTTCCTACTGTGAGCTTGTGAGATCCTCAAATTCTTCTTCGGGTAGTGTACATCTTCAAGAGATTGGCATTCACCATGTCAATGCTTTCATTCCAGTTACCCCGTAGCCAGGCTGACTCAGCTCCTCATCTCTTCTCCGAATGGTCAGCTTTATCTCATTTTGATGCTCCTGTAGAGGTACTCAAAGGCTTTTGCCTTTGATATTCTATTCCATATCTTTTTTCCCGATCTCCATAAGCTTGATCGCCCTCGATCTCTTCATCTAATCATCTACAAAAAGCCCTTTCCCTCTCTCAAATCCTCCTCTCGCCCTACCAAGATCTCTATGCTAATCTTTTTCCACTCCTCATCTCTTTGCTGGATGAGTGCTGCTAAGTTCTCTTCTATTCTCTTGTTTTCTACAGCTTGATTTTCGTCTCTCCACCTCAGCTCTTCCCTAAGCTTCTCATCCCTTATTCTCATTTCTTCTTTCATCTCCTTTATCAAAGCTAGTGCTTAACTCGTCGCCTCCCTTGCTTCAAATTTCCGCACCCCTATTTTTCAATTCTGATAGGAGGAGCTGCTATCTCTTTTGCAGTGGTGGGGAAGAGCATTGGTTGCTTTGTGTAGTCTTCAACAACTCTCATTTCTTCATTTCCACATTCTACCTCAGCCTCTACTATAAGGACTGTTTCCCTAGGTTGTTCCTCTATTCCTATGTTCCTCTGTTCTTCTTATTTTTCTGATTCTTTCTACCTCTTCACCCTTTGCTGGAGTTTTAAGGACTCTAGTGAGAGTGAGAAAAGAGGCTTTTAGGCTCTTCATCTTCATTTTATTCCCTTGGATACGTAAGAGGGTGATTAAGGCGAGGTGGGGCATGTTGCCGAGAAATTGTTCGCATAAATTCGTAATGGATTGTTATATTATTTTCCCCATATTCAAATTATACCCCTGTACTAGTGCATATAAGAGTAATGCACGATCTTGTCGCATAGTTACGACATGTTTTGAGGGGATGAACACTGAGTTATTGAAATATAACCATACCTTATTCGCCTATAGGTCAAATTTTGGCCAATGTAGGCGTTTATGGTCTTTGTCTCCGCCACTCGGTCCGAGACCATTTTGTTAGCTCTGGGCGATCTCTTCAAGCATGGGCTCTTCGAGTTGCTTATACCTTCCAACTCCCTACTTGTCTCGAGTCCCAAGAGTTGGGAGATGGCCCTCTCCCAAAAGGGATCCATCTCCTCTCGATATAGCACGCCAGTCTTTTCGCCAGTCGTAAAACCCCTTGACTAGTGCCCTCTTTCTAGTTCCATGTGTCAAGCTTATTTTCCAGTTCTCTTCTCTATCTCCTCCTTGAAAGGTCATATCATCTGTTGCTTCCTCTCTTCCATAAATCCTTTTTTAGCTAGATGCTTCCTGAAAGCCTTTTCTCCCTTATTAGAGTAGAAGGCCCTAGCTTCTTCTTCTTCCACTACAACCTCCATATCTTTAGGAACTACCTCGAGGGCAGTTTCTTGGTTCCCTTCCTCTACTCTCTCTCTCAGAACTTCTTCCACCCCATTTTCTATCACTTCGTTAAGGGCCAAAGAGTTAGGGTTCGACATTTTGGTTTCAGGGAGATTTGGAGAAGGCTAAGGTTAGAAAGTTTGAGAGATTTGATTTGACTTGAAAATCTCCATGAAGTATATCCTAATCAGGTAGGTTGCCCTAGTTGTGATGTCATGACATTGGAGTTGTGATGTCGCGACATTGGAATTGTGTTCTAAGTGACTCAGTGCAATGCTGCGACATTAGAGTTGTGATGTAGAGACAATGACTGATGTCAATGACATTGGAGTCGCGGATGTAGCTTAATATTGACTCGATGTCGCTGCATTACTGAGATCTAATGTCTTGACATTAGCGCTTGCTTTCTCGATTAACTTAAATTGATGTCAACATTGGAATTTCGATGTTGTGATATAATGTTTTTAATGTCGTGGACATTAAATTTTGATGTCACTTACATTAGAATGTTAATCTTGTTGTCACTCTTTTATAACTACTATGTTGCGACATTAAATTGTCGATGTTGTGACATTGGGATAATGTTGCGACATTGGGAGATTTTTAGAATCGGTGTCGCGATAGAGTTGTCGATGTCACGGCTTTGAGAAGGAGTTTTCTTTTTACAAGCAGAAATTTTTTACTTGTTTACCCTATTTTATTTTTTCAAATTAAGTTCATGCTTGTGAATATAAGTCTATCAATATTGAGGAATCTCAATCTGCCACTCCAACAAAGAACACTGATTTTCATTTCAGTTAACTTAGCATATATTCATTTAATTTTAGAAATTATCACATAACTATAAAATAAAAGAACAAAGAAGCTACTATGTAATTTCTAACTCAGATAATTTACACTCCACTAAATTTAGTATGTGCATCATTTTCAGCATAAGTAACGGAGATAAAGCTAATCCCATCACATGTCCGATTCATATATTCAAGCCATGAGTTTTTCAAACAATTTGTTTGGCTAAAATGGTTTCCCCTTCCTCATCACCGATGATTGTCCTTCGGCCCAACCGCTTAAGATATTTCTCCATAAACCCCACCACGTGTTGGCATCATTTCGGACAAGCCATGCCTTCACCCATTCGATACATAGTCCACACCAGAGAATGTACTCGATTCCCAAATGAGGCTGGGAAAGGTCCCATGGTACCATCCCCACATAAAAAGTCCACTCACCAAGATCCATTGCGTAGGCATTTCATTTTTTCTATTTATACGCTTCCATTATCTGACATCTATCATAAATGTTTAACCTATTCAAAGATACCAGAATGTGATAGCTAGTAAAAGCCTGATTGGAGAATTTTTTGAGTTGTTATGTCTCTTGCAAAGTGCCTTTCATATGGTGATGCATGACACTTATCAATAATTTCACCTTGCTCATCTTCTGGAACACATCTTTTGATGATTTGATTTGCCCTTCTTCTAAACAATAGTGGGTCGTCCCATATATATACTGCATCGCCTCTTCGCCTTTTTCTTCTGGTAGCTAAAACTGGTGGCATTATCCCACAAAAGGCAATTAACAATATCAAGATACTAGGGTAATTGGACCACACTAAAAGTCATAATCAGTGGAAATTTTCTTCAATTTATGCCACTCTTTCCATTGTAGTAAGCTTTTCTAATCTTGATAAGTGATCAACTATCACATTGTCACTCCCTTCACGTTGATTTCTAAATTAAATTCTCGCAACAAAGAGGGGTACTCACTTGATCGCCTGGTTTGTCATTTTTCTTTGCCATTAGATACTTAATTGCTGCATGATCAGTGCGTATGATGACATGTGACCCCAATATATATTGTCTAAATTTTTTACAAGCATACACCATTGCTAGCATCTCCTTTATGTACAGTAAATTTTCAGGCTCTCATCGAAGGTTTTACTGCATAGTATATTGCTCTAAAATTTTCTTTGTTTCTTTGTCCCAAAATCGCTTCTCATTGCTTAGTCACTAAAGATCACACATGATTTCAAACTTTGTTCCGTACCGTGTTTCATAATGAGCTATAACCAACATGGATTTTATTTCTTTAATTTATAAGCAAGAGTCATCATTCAAACTTTGCATCCTTCTCCAGCAGTCTACATAATGGTATGGAAATTTTTGAGAAGTCTTTGATAAATCTCTTGTAAAATCTAGCATGTCCCAAAAAACTTCTAATCCCCTTGACTGTATTAGGTGGTATAAGAGTTTCAATCACAGAAACCTTAGCTTGGTCAACTTCTAGCCCACTTAATGAAATTTTATGTCCCAAGACAATTCCTCCTGCTACTCACGAATGACACTTTTCCCAATTCAGAGCTAAATTCTTGTCTTAGCATATCTGAAATATAGTCTCTAAATTTTTCAAGCAATGCTCAAAATAGGATCCATATATGGAGAAGTCATCCATAAAAATTTCCATAGTCTCTTTCACCAAATCTGAGAACATGGACACCATACACCTTTGGAAGGTGGCAGGAGCATTACATAATCCAAATGGCATCCTTTTAAAAGCAAAGGTTCCATAAGGACATGTAAAGGTAGTATTCTCTTGGTCCTTAGGGGCAATGGTAATTTGATTATAACCAGAATATCCATCAAGAAAATGTAAGTAGTGGTGTCCAAACAACATGTCCAAAGATTTGATTAATAAAGGCAAAGGATGTTGATCATTTCTAGTCATGTGTTCAATCTTTCGTAATCACGCACACCCTCCATCCTGTCATAGTTCTTTGGAATCAATTCATTTTTCTACCCTTTGGGAACCACATGAACCGGCTCACCTAAGGGTTGTTTGAATTCTGTATATAAATCTTGAATTCAAACATTTCAATACCTCTTTATGACAAATTTTCTTTCATCACTCGGGTTTAGTCTTCTTGATGTTCGGGATGATGTCTTTGCATTCTTCCAGAGGATTTTATGCATGCAAATAAGGACTCAAGTATTGACAAAGCTATTGTCGCTTTATATTTTCCTCGAGAACTCTCAATCAATTTTTGCTCTTTTCTACTATCGTCACCGCTATGATTTACATGTTGTGCTCTTTCACCCTAAGAAGGCCTATTTCAAGTGTCATACTCTTCCGTAATAACCCTTCGAGCTCTTTTCAACTTCTCGCTCCTCGCTTGATTTTTCATACATTTGATTTCTTTTAAACCGAGCACGTTTTTTAAATTCAAGACTGAATCTCAGATATATTCAACATCAAGAGCCTCAATATAATGAAATTCATCTCATTCTCATTCATTGAATTCGAATTTTACAATTGTAGTTCGCCTCGCACTGATGGGAACTACTTGTTCTACATTCTTTGTGTCACTTGGAAAGGAATCCCTAGATTGATTTTGCCATGATAGGGCCAGATGCCCCACCTGCTTCTCCAGATTCTTTAGAGATGCATTATGTCAGCCTTAAACATTCAGGTTCGTCTCGAATGCAACTAGCCGACCAAATTTTGTCTGCGAATGTTCACAGATTTTATTCTCTCCAATTAAGTGCTAAGTGTGAAAAGGGTAAACTGGTAATTAGTCAATTAAGGACCTAAAGGACATAAAACAAGAAGATTATATGTTAAGGTAGAATTTTGATAAGTTGAATTGCAAATTGATGGGAGTTGGAGGACTAAAATGCAAGAGCCAAAATATGAGTAAAAAAGAGGTATGAGACAAACTTGTCTCTATAATGGGAAGTTTTTCATTTTCAGTTTTAGAGAGCTAAGGTATACGGTTTGGAGAAAAGCCAAATTTTGGGTTGATTTCTCTCCATTTCTTGGTTCTACTTGTACAAGCAAAGAGATAGAAAGGAAAGCTACTTTGAAGGTGTCAAGAAATCAAGGTTAGGAAACTATCCTAACTTCCTATTTGCTTAGGTGTGTGTTAGGAAAACCCTAACTCTTCCATAAATGTGTTTTTGGTTGGCTTGAGTGGGGTTTTGTGTTTTGGTTTGAATTTCAATGTGTCCTATGAAAAGGGAAAAATGCCTCATTTATGTTCCACCGACGCCTTCGCTCAGAGAAGCCCTTTGCCTGCAAAGGTCCGCTTGCTTGCCAACCCGAGACCATCTTCTCTCGACCCCCCGGGCTCCCGCTCCACCTAGGCGAAGGGATGCTTCACCTAAGCGAACCACTATTTGTCCCTTTCTATATAGGCTAAAAACCCCTCAAATTCACATAGTTGTAAGAGCCTTACATTTCTCTTGCATCCATGTCACTTTGGATAAATTTGCTTAATAAAATATTTCTTTAAGGTTCATGATTTAAAATAAGGGTTTAGTCTATGACACCGCAAGTGCACAGTCATACAAGTAGTAAAATCGAATGTAAGTCCGTATCATTCTACGTAGATTGGTACTAATTAAAGATCAACTACCCCTAACTACTAAAATTTATGCTATTTGGACTCAAAACCACAATGAAGGTTTTATCTAGAAAATAAAGATCCTGCACTATTGACTATCAAGGAACTAAAATAAAAAACCCAAAGTAAATGAATAAAAACAAATCGTAACTAAAATACTGGACTGAATTAGTTTCCTGTGAGAAACGGAAACTATCAGTGAAATACAATGAAATAGCTAATTCCAGCACTAAAGTACATTGCTTTGTTCTGTGTATGGATCTGGTTTTGTCCAAGATTTCCTAAATGTTGGAATTTGATTTCTCTATATTCACCGGTTGGATACCCTTGCTTGTGACGCCCCGAACCCGGGGTGTCCGTTGACTACCCGTCAACCCGCGGAAATCTACACGTCACGTGTTACGAGACATACATCTGAGTAAAATGGCCACATGGGGCCCATATATCCATACTCATCGTAGAATAATCAACTATATTATTATAGCTTCCATACCGTTTTACAAAAAGATTTATACATATTTACAAAATATTTACTCAAAGCCACATTTCATTTCTTCTTCTCAAAAACTACCTCATCGCAGACCGCCTCCCGATACCCTCAGACTAAAGGGGTCCTACGACTGGTGAGCAGCTTCCAAGAGAAAGTTTCCTACAAGGGTTACTCCCCACCTAAAATGCATATGCAATGGCATATATAAACAATCAATCACATTCCATACAATTATTCACTATTATATGAAATGTCTATATCATGTGACTAAAACAAGTCATCTGTGTACTATACCATGACTAACCATTGGACAACCCTCCAATTTTATTTATCAAATTCTTTTTCCTTTATTTTGTGGGCCACGATTTCTCGTAGTTTACACTATAGACTGCACGCCTTAACATTTTCACCGAACTTATATCGCCTGGATTCATGTCTAACCGTGAATAACATTCGACTTTCACCCCTGATCTACCCTAACTCGTCCGCCCAAAACATGTAATTTATCATTTTGATCATCTTATTACTTCACTCGTGAATCTCTACCTTGACTTTGTCCCATTTTTCCCGAGTTCACGACCCATTCACCAACACCTAAGTGAATAAACCTTTCCCTCGCACCCACACCCACCCGACGTGATGTGGATCAGGCATATTTAAATGCATGACGCCACATTTTCCCTCATGTTACATGCATGAATGAGCACTACATGAAACATTTACATACCATGACAATTATAATTTATACATATAATCTACTCCATGCAACCCATGTAAATAGTATCAAAGAGCATGCATCAACATCACATTTCCACACACCGCATGTCATTCAGTTGCAGTTAATAACACACAATTAGTCGCTAACTCATTCATTCAACAGCACCACGGCCCCTTAGCAAACATGAACCATTTTGGTTCCAATCCTTATCATCACATCAAACAACCGTGACACCTAGAAACTTTCGCTTCTAGTTCACTCTAACTCCCACAAATGGTGGATCGCAGGAAACCGTCATGAAATCCATACCCTTTAATCCCAAAGCATGGAACTAATTTACACGGCCTCCCATAAGCAACTCTACCATTATAAAGCCTTTAGGCTAAAGTAAACCAAGTAGAAAATATCTCTACTCGAGTTTGTCAAAACTCCACATTTTGGTGTCCACGCAGATCCTTAATCGCTACAAGCACTCAACTTAAGATTAACCTGCCGAACGCCGACTCACTCTCGAAACCCTGGAAAATCTTCCTTTTCCTTTCCCTTTCCTCCTTTCTCCTTTTCCTCCCTTTTCTCTCTACGAATTCTTTTCTCTTTGTTCCTTATTTTCTTTCCTTCCTTTCCTTTTTGCTTTTCTATTCTTTTTCTCTTTTCTCCTCTCATTTTCCTTTCATTTTCTCTTCTCTTTTGCCATTTTCTCTCCCGGGCCCACCACCATCCTACAGCGAGAAATTGCCTCCCATTTCCTCAATTAAAGCGCATTTCATTTTTCCATATTTTCTCTTATTTTCTTAAACCTCATTATGACATCATCACCACACGGCCCAACGTGAGCCACGGGATTCCTTCCCACACATATCATCAGGAGCCATCTTAAGTACCACATGGATTTTCCAAGGTCACTTTGCGGATGCCATGTGGCATCCCCCCAACTCGCACGTGTCATCCGACACCCCACGCCGAAAACGTGAGTCCCGACCCACCTAATCCAACTAAATTCGATGTGGTAGCTAAATTTCATGAGACGATCAGAACTGAGAAGTCCTTTCGTCATCCGAGATCTAGAAAATTCCTGATTGCCACCGAAATTACTATTTTACCCTTTTCCAAAATCTTGATTTTCTCCTGGTTTCACATCAAGTTTCTCTCGCTCAAGATCAAACCAAATTACTAGATTCCAATCCGTGCAAGATCCGGGGCATTTTTCTTCACTTCACACCCATTTTTTGTCGACACAAGATACCTTGTGATTTCCTCGTAGATTTTCACAAAGTTTCTACCACTTAATTGATGGCTCAAACTCTCCGTATCTATTGGTTCGTCCTTCCTCGATTAGATCTCCTCCGCTAACACCTGTGGTTAGGAACTCGCCTTAGATTAAGGTGAACTTCCATTATTTATATTGTTAAATACTCCCTCCAACTTCAATTATGAGCTAATAGGGATTTATCAAAATGAACTCTCGTGAGCTCAAGAACATCAATGGTAGTCGAAAGATACCCGTAAAAGAATTTTCACTCAGAATTCTTTCTCGTGTCACGCAGAGGGCATCCTGGAAATAAGAGCAAGATACATTCTCAACTCGGTATTTCCGTACTACTATTAGGAACTTATCAATTCAAACGATACCAACTAAGTAAACCGAATCCAAATTAGTGCGTGAAATCGTAGAATTCAAATGTGTAAATCAAATCCAACAGAGTCAGGTTCGGACATCGACGCGAATTAAGAAATAGAGCAATCTGATCACGCATAACCACCCAGAGAATTGCAATAAAACTTAGAAGAAATGAATTCCAGAAATTTGTCTAGATTTCATAAATTTTCAGCAAGAATTTAAGAAGAAAATAAAAGAAATAAAAATTCACTCTCCACTGCCTCTCGCACAATTCAGAGATTCAAATCCTTAAAAGAAATAAATCAAAACTAAAAATAAAGAAAAAATGAAAATCTACTCTAAACTATACACTGAAGTTCCTCCTTTCCTCTTTTTCGAGTAGTGAAGACGCAAAGCTACTTTACTATTCTAACACTGCTTATTTATACCGAAAAGGAATCGGGCCGAATCCTAAAAACCTGTGGAATTTCAAAAGAAAGCCCAGCCATCGTCTCTATGTCGCGACCTCGTTGATGTCGCGGATACGAATTTCCCTTACTCTTGTTCGCCACGACTCGTTGTTTCACAGAACTGCATCTTGTCGCCGCATAGATTAATGGTCACGACATCAAGCAGTCGCGACTCGCTTGCTCAAGCAGCCTGCACTGATGGAAGCGACCACTTTGCTTCATGTCGTGGACATCATCACCTTTCTTCTCCTCGCTTCGAGTCGGGACCTCAGCTTTAGGTCGCACCACCTTCGCTTGTATGATGACTTCAGTCATAACTTTCTTTTCCGGTCAGCATTATGTTGGTGGTCTTTGTCTTCACAGTTTCAAATTTATGTCGTGACTCAAAGGTGATGTCGCGGATTTCTTTTTGATGTCCATTTCTTTGTTCTGGTCACAACCTCTCGCCTTGTCAAGTGAACCAATTTCCTTCAACTAGTATTCCAGTCGAGAACCTCAAGGTGATGTCGCACCTCATGTTGCTCTTTTTCGGGTCACAAGTAGTCTCAATTGCTCAAGAGTAGTTGCGACCTTGATTTCTTCGCCAAGCCATCTCAGTTAAGCACCTTAAATGGTGTCGTGGACATCATTTGTGGTCCTTGATTAATAAATGGTCGCAACTTCAGCCGCGGACCTGGCTCGCCTCCAGTCGCACCCCTTGCCCTTCATCTCAATTCAAATGCACCCCAATCTCAGGCCAGATCCTGCCCCGCTTCTATGTCACACCATGATATTTACTTTAAAATGAAGGTAAACTGATTTCACTTTACACTTCATTTCAATACTTAATCACGCTCATATATTCATCAAATAAGCTATAATCTCATGAGATTAATCACGTCACATACATTATAAAATACACAAATATTCTTCCTTTAATATTTCCTCAGCCCCACCACACTCTCAAACAAACTTTTCATTTGTTTGCCTCTTATCATTCTGTCGCACCCTCAATTTTTCAAGTCACGACTTAGCTTGCTACAAAGCCTTTCTATTTCTTCCTCTTAAAATTGATTTCGTGATGTCGGATTGAAATGACTGAAAACTAAGCTTCCTGTCACACCCAATTTTCATTTGCGACTTCATTTTTGCTTGTAGGTCGGGTTCTTCCGTTTTGCCGAGATTTATTTGGCCAGATTTTCCCGCAAAATTAAATTTATAAAATATCCGCATTTCAGATATAAATCAACATTATCTTGTAATATGCTCGTAAAATGATTAAAAATCTAATGCTTTGGATTCATCAATCACTTCGCTTCACAAACCATCGCCTCGTGAACCCGTCTTCTCGTAGACTTCGCTTTTGCCTCTTCTTCGCCTCGCTTTGCTTTCTATTTTTATAGCTCTAAACGAATGTTACAATTACTAGTATAAAAGCTCAAACACATATAATTGTAGGCCCCGCTTTAAGATTAGATAGAGAATGAATAGGCACGTATATCTAGTGCTCGATACTCCCGTCTAGTGCGACGACATCTCCGCTTCGTGTGACAAGCACGCCCACTAAAGGCTACTCAAGACTCCCGCATAGTGCCAGAACACTCGCTTCGTGGTCAGCACGCCTCGCTCAAGATCGCATCGCACCTTTTAGGTACCCATTAGTCCGCTGACCATTGTTACTGGTATGCAAAGCAAACATTTATATGATAGTATCCACTATCTAAACCATAAGAAATAAAGTAATTCCGCCTGATGCTAAGGCATATCCCAGTTTTGTCCTGTAGTGTACCTATGGGTACCTTCTTATATAAAACATCTGTTATGTAGTCCTACGGAAGATTGAACATTCTGATATGCGAATTATTTTACATGTATACTATAATTGAGGACCATCACAAGTGGTCATATATGTTATTTGTTTTCCCACTAAGCTTGAAGCTTAGCATGGGTGTTTCATCCACGAGATCAAGAGTATCACAGGACATCTCGCACTCCCAAGCAGTGGCCAACACAACATTGTGTGAGTCCCTCCGATGTAGGTCCCCGAATTGGTTTTTGTTGTAATAAAATGTAAACGTAATATTTTGGAGATAATAATACTTGTGTAAATATAAGTAGTTGGACTCAGGCATATAAGTACAGGATAATTTAAACACCACTATGGTAGTAGTTTTACAAGTTTATGTCTTCATGAATATATGCTTGAAATGGGCCCACTAATGTTAGGTTAATAGTTATATGATCTGTGTGACGTCCCTTCACTTGATGCAGTCGGGGGAAGGGGTGTTACAAGAATAGTCAAGAAAAACAATCAAAACATCAAAATAAATGAAATATACAACAATGATAAAATAATAGATGTCATGAGCATACCATAAGAAGCAAGTGATATAACAAGATAAGTAAAAGCATCAACCAACAAAGTCAACTAACCAATATTAATAATAAGAACAACTGCCATGTGAAAGGTACAATCAAGAAATCAAAACTCCTCAATATGCTAACAATAATCAAGTATACAAAAAGCACAAAAAGAGGTATCTATCAATCAATTAATCAAAAGCCACATTTTCCCTAATTTGTATTCAAGCTTCGAATTTCACTGCCCTCAATCTGAGTCGCCATTTTGTGGACCCTACATTTTTGGTTATTATAATGCTTTCATTAGAATGCAGACTCGCTTATTTTGAAAAACTATTTTAAAACGGTTTGGAGCTCAACTTATTTTTGTTTTATTGTAAAAGGAAACAAATAAGAAAGAAAAACCCTAAATGTGACTCCCGATAAGAAATTTCCAGGTCTTAAAACCGAGTTCAGTCCTGTGGGTCAAGTTACTTATCGGGAATGTACGATGGAAGCGTAAAGCCCTTAAAGTCGGGTCTCTACTAAACAAAACTAAGGAAAATTTGGCTTTTGACTAATTAACTAACGAATATCGCAACATAAGCAATAACAATACAAAAGCATGCACAGCATATATAAATATATAATCAAGCAAGTCAGATGAAAATGTGTACCTGACTCGCATGTTAAAAAGAGCTATCAATTAGAAACAATGTTAGTAAATAACAAAATACAACCATTCACATTCAATTAAAAATTGCTATAAATCATATGTCAAATTATTTATTAAATGATACATGGAATGCTCTGGTCCCACCTAAGCCCATTTATATGTTACACAAATTAACTCCCCAAGATTCACTTTATAAGAATTGTAGAATTAATCATGTGTTTTGAATGTTTCTTAAAAACCGATTTGAAATTGAAATTCTTGAAATTTTGAAGTTTGAAATTGAGAATTTTGGAAATAAAATTTAAGTTTCTGAGAATTTTGAATTGGAATTTTGGAAATTAGATTTTTGGAATCTAAGAACTTGAGTTTTATAAATTTGAGACTTGAAAATTTGTAATTTGGAATTTAAAATTTTGAAATTGGAAATTGGGCGACTTGAATTTTGAAATTATGTCACTTGAATTTTGAAATTGGAAACTTGAAAATTTGAAATTATGGTACTTTGAATTTGAAATTAAGATACTTGAATTTTGAAATTGAGAATTCTTTTAATCTAGAAATTGAGATTTGAGAAATTTAAGTTGGAAATTGGGTGACTTGAATTTTAAATTGAAAATTTGAAATTGAGGACTTTAATTGGAAAATTAGGCACTTAGTTTGAATTCGTGAATTGTGAAACTTGAAAATTTGAAATTAAAATTGAGTGACTTTGAATTTTGAAATTCGTGAGTACTTGATTTTTGAAATTATAAACTTGAAATAGAAATTAAGTGGGAATTTAAATTTTAAAATTAGGGCACTTGAATTTTGAAATTAAGAATTTGCAATTTTGAACAAATCTTGAAAATTTGAAATTTGAAATTTGGAGGACTCAATTTTGGAATTGAAAATTTGAATTTAGAAAATGAGAAATTTGGATTTTGAATTTGAAATTTGAACACTTGAATTTTAAAAATTGAGAAATGAAAATTTAGAACTTAAAATTTAAATTTTGGGGATTTTAATAAATTAAGGGTGGGTAATGGTTCATATGTTAAGGAAAAATAAATTAAATTATTAAAAAAAAAACATCAACAACCAATTTAATTAAAGAAACAAAAAATGACATTATACTTACAAGGAAAATAAAATAATAAGAATATAAATTAAATGACTAATTAAATATAACAATAAATTAAATGTATATACAAGACAATTAATTAAAAAATAACTATACAAAAGAAGAATTTATAAATAAAAAGAAAGTCAAGAAACTTAACCGGTAGATCGTAGTTCCTCCTGGGCCGAAAGGTTCTCAAGACGAAATTGCCCCATGCTGGGATCGTCTCGGCACGCCCCTGCCATCTTATTTAAAAAAAAAAATCTTTAAACTTTGAGACCACTTAGGACCTCCCACTCAATGTGGTTGGAGGCCCATAGTCTTCTTAAAAAAACAAACTTAAGGGACTAATAGGGCCTAAATTATATAAGCCCATGTCCCAATTTATTCCCTAAAAAATATTTAATGAATGGTCATTAGGCCTCTCACTCTTTGGTAGGTTAGGCCCATAGTTTCCTTTTTTTTCTTTCTCTACACACCAAGGGGGAGAGGCCTCCTTTTATAGGGAAAGGGAGGCCTTTCTCCTTATCATCTAATGTGGGATTGCTCTCCACAAAGGAAGAAACTTCCTAAGCCTCCAAATTTTAGGAGTCTACAAGATGACTTTTTGGTTATGTCTGAAATCACCCATTTGCAATTATTATTTTTATTTTCTTACTCAATAAAATGATTATTTCACGAAGATTTAGGTTTTATTTTGTTTTTCATGTTGTCGTCATCTTATAGCGGTTCGTTGACTTGTTATGACTTAGTGTTGTTCGTCGTCTTGTTGCTACATTTTATTTGTGTGAGGGCAATTCAGATAGACAAAGTGAATTTGATCAGTCGAAGATATCAAATTATGATTGTCAATATGTTAAAAAACTGGAGTTGTAGATATTTTAGTCACTATATTATCAATTTTGTAAAATTTATGTGTCGGCTTATTATGCTATTAACCTGGAATATTGTTTCATATTGTATGATTTTTAGTTGTTTATATCTTCGGATCTCACAATATTGCAAGTTTGAATCAATAATATTATTTTTTTCATTTCAAAAAATCTTTATTTTTACAAAGTGACTGGTAAAATCGATAAAGATATTTCTATTTTTTTTTTTAATATATTATCAATAAAACCCAAGTCAAGTGGTTAAGAGGTCAAGTGGTTAAGAGTTCAAGTGGTCCAAGATTTGAGTCTCACAAGGGATAAATTTATGAATGAACATATTACTATGATGTATATCAAAGAGAATAGTTGTAAACAAAAATCTTAATATATTTATCATCTAGGTATGCTATGCATCCTCTTTAAATCAATCAAATATTATTACTCGATATGTGTCATTTACCTTTTAGTAAAAACGACTGCGATGAGTTTTTTTTTTTTTGGACATTTATTTATTTCCTGGGATAGTATATTATAGTAATTTTCATTTTGGATTCAAACTTGAGTTTTCGTGTGTGCTTGTTTGACTTGGATTTTTACATGACCAAAATTTACTCGATTCTAAGTAATCGCCACTAGAGATCATTCACCTCAACAAGCTATGCTAAAACTTGATTAGACTCAATATATAAAGTCTGTTTTCTACTGGGTAAGTAACACTTTTCAATTAAAATTAATTTTGGTCTAAATCACTGCAAGTGCATAGGTCATATAAGTAATAAAGTGAACAAAATAAGTCCGGATATCAATCCCACTAGAATTGATTTGAAAATCTAAAGATTAACTACCCTCACTACTCAAGATTATCACTATTTGAACTTCCAAATTCCATGATAGATTTAACTTTCTAAAATAAAGTGAATCAAAGAAATAAAGAAATTCTAGAATACATGATTAGAGAGTTTACTGGACTGAAATAACACTATGAATGAAATTAGTGTTGTGACCATTAATTTGCAAGTTTCCAAATAAAATATATAAGGGACATTATGAACATTGAATCGTCTAAGAGCAAGGTAGTGTAGCATTGTGATTTCTGGGCCACTACACATTTCACTCTCCAGCTTACCATTTCTATCTCTAAGTGTCTGAAAAGCCACTTATAGACTTGATCCTCTTTAAGATCCGATCGCTTTTCCTTCGCACTCACATCCATCTCTTAGGGACACAAAATTGTCATTCCCCATAGATAGGATAATGCAAGCCCTCTCCAAAATAACTTACTCAGCCATCACTAGACAAGAATTCCCTCTCCCCAGAATCTTAGCTAACACAAGACTGAGATTATTTTCTCAATTGAGGTGAAACCTCCAAGAATTCAAGCCGCTAGATTAGTGTGATCTTTTATTCCTCAAGAACACACTCCCGTCAGTCACCCAAGAGGGAACCTTAAGCCTGAGGTTAAAACTTCACCAAAGGATATACCAGAGTATCCAAAGAGTGCAAATAGTTCAAATATCGTAAATTACCCCCAAGTGATTGCTCTTTGTTCTCAGGTAGTCCATATCTGTGTCACTTAGAAGGATTCCAGAAATCGTAGAGCAATGACATAAATTTCTTTCTGGTACCAAACACCGATATTCGTAATCAGCTTCACTCGTATGAGCATACCGCTTAAATCACTCAAGTTCTCATACCCAAAACAACATTAAAATATACAAACAATAATCCCAACAATAGATTCTTCCCATAGGGAGCTTAGCCTTTCAAATCTGGATCACAAATGACAATTACTAGTTGACAAATTCATTGAAATTGTAATCAAAACTAAACAAAAATGAACTTTAAAAAATTCCTAGATTCCATTGAAGTTCGCATAGATTTAAGCTTTATTTACATTCATTCCACTAGAATCAAAGTTCGTGATCACGTCATCCTAAAATAATAAAATAAACTGGCTAAAACGAAATGACAATAAACTAAAAGAAAAAAATAAAAAGAAAATTATATACACGACTTCAGCCTTCTAAAAGCACAAAACTTGATGAAAAGCGGTCGAAGTTGCGCACCGGTTCCTGAAGAGCTTCATTTATAAAGCTCGAGATATCGGGCCTTAAAACTAGCTAAAAAATCACACACTTCGAAAAGCCCATAAATTCTACCCTAGCTACTGATGTCTTGATGATTGTCGTGATGATGTCGCGAGATCGGATTTGTTAATGTTGTGGGTCGAATCTGATGTCGCGACATTGAAAGTATGTTGGGAAATTCTAAATTTTCAATAATTAGTCAATGTCGTGATGATGTCGTGACATCGAGATGTAGTATTGTAGATCAACTCTGATGTCGCAACATTGCTTTTTTGATGTTACAATTTTAAAATCTTGTTTCATTTATTCAACCCATTTGCAATTCAGAGTTTTGTCTTGTTATCTTTTTATCTTAGTAGTTATGCATTCAGTGCAACTGAATTCTCAATTATTCAAGAACAAACCACAAACTTCAGATTTATTATAGATCACATATATGTAAAGTTAGCGAAAATAAGGGAGGAGAAGAGAAAATTGCACACAAACATAGAAACGCTTTTTATTTACAAAGAAAAAAATTATAATGATGGGATTCCAAAGATGCAGCATACTGTATAAGACGGAGAGAGACAGAGAAGGATATAGCTTATTTCTTCTCCTGGGTGTTGGGATTTTATGGCTCGAGATTCACTGTCCAAATTTGTAGCCGGCTTGAGAGGAGTGAATCTGGATTGAAGATTATGGTTTTCCAGCTGAACTAATCTCCCTCACAAGAGATACCACTCTCAAGGTTACAAGATACTGCCTCGATTAAATTATTTTGCCTCTTCCTAATGGAGTTTAGAGATCCCTCAAATTTGCCCTAGGTAGTGTACATCTTCAGGAGATTGGCATTCACCATGTCAAGGCTTTCATTCCAAAGTTTCTCCCCGTAGCTTAGGGTTGACTCTAGTTCCTCATCTCTTCTCTGATTGGTTGCCTTTATCTCTTTTTGATGCTCTTTATAGAGGTACCCAGTTGCTTCTCGCTTTTGGAGCGTGATCTGCCCATATCTTTTCCTTGATCTTCATAAGCTTGATCAGCTCTTGATCTATTTTCAGTTGATCATCTACAAAAGCCCTTTCCCCCTCTCTCAACTCTACCCTTAGTGCTCTATCCCTCTGTGTTAATTCTTATTTCCACTCCTCATCTCTTTGATGGATGAGTGCTGCTAAGTTCTCTTCTCTTCTCTTGTTTTCTGCAGCCTAATTTTCGTCTCTCCATCTCAGCTCTTCCCTAAGTTGCTCATCCCTTATTCTCATTTCTTCTTTCACCTCCTTTATCAAAGCTAGCCGCTCATAACTATTGCCCTCTTTTGCTTCAGCTCTCTGTTTACCCCTGCTTTTTCAAGACATGTGGAGGAGCTTCTTGTCTCTTTGCAATGGTGGGAAGAACACTGGGTTGCCTCGTAGTCTCAAAACTACCCTTTCTTCATTTCCACATTCTACCTCAGCCTCTACTGTAGGGACCGTTTCCCTAGGCTGTTCCTTTATGCTTTTTATTTTTTTTTATTTTTATTCTCTCTACCTTTTCACCATCTGCTGGAGTTTTGAGGACTCCAATGAGAGTGAGAGGAGAGGCTTTTGGGCTATTCTCTTCATCTTCTTCCACTTTTATCCCCCCATTTGATACACAAGAGGGTGATCAAGGCAGGGTGGGGGATGTTGCCAGAGAATTTGTTCTTGGCATAGTCTACAATGGATTGTTCTATTATTTTCCTCACACTCAAATTATACCCCTTTACCAGTGCATATAAGAGTAATGCACTTGCCTTGTCGCACAAGGAGCATGTTTCAGGATGAACACTAAGTTGATGAAATGCAATCCATACCTTATTCGCCTTTGTCAGTCACCCCGCCACGGTGTGTTCAGGATGGTCTTGGTCCTCCGCACCGTCCAAGCACCATTCACGTATCGGGCGATCTCTTGAAGCATACAAAGCTCTTTTCGAGCCGCTCATACTCTCGCACTCCCCTACACTGCCCAGCCCCAAGAGTCGATATGGCCCTTTCCCCAAAAGGAATCCATCTCCCCCTGACATAGCATGTTAGGTCTTTCCTCTCGTCCAGGTTGGCGTAAAACTCCTTGACTAGCTCCCTCTTTCTAGATTCCATGTGCTGGATTATTTTCTCCTAGCCCCTATTCTCCATCTCCTCCTTGAACGGCGATATGAGCTATTTGAAGCCTCTCTCTTCCACAAATCCTTTTTTAGCTAGATGCTTCATGAAAGCCTCTTCTCCTTTATTGAAGTAGAAGGCCTTAGCTTCTCCTTCTTCCACCACAACCTCCATCTCTTCAAGAACTACCTCGAGGGCAGCTTCTGTCTCCTTTCCTCTCGCCTCCTTTCGTAACTTCTTCCACCTCGTCATCACTTCTTCAAGGGCTCCGAGCTAGGCTCGACATTTTGCCTTCAGAGATTTAGAGAAGGTTGGTTAGAATGTTTGAGAGATTTGATTTTGACTTAAATTCTCCACAAAGTGCATCCCATAGGTAGGTCGCCTCGCTTGTGATGTCTGACATTGAATTCAGTTCTATGACTTTAGTGCAAATGTCTAGACATTGGAGATGTGATGTAGCTTATTGACTTGATGTCGCGACATTGAGTGTCTAATTACATTGCGATGCTTTCATTAACTTAAATTGATGTCGCGATGATATTGAATTTCAATGTCGCGACACTGCCTTAGTGTCGCGACATTAAATTTTGATATCGTGACATCGCTGCACGTTAATTTGTCAGTCGTTTTATAATTGCTATGTCGTGACATTAAATTGTCAATGTCACGACATTGGGACAATGTCGCGATAATGTGGCGACATTGGGGGGATTTTTGGAACCGGTGTTGCGGCATTGATGTCGATATCGCAACATTGAGAAGGAGTTTTCTTCTTACAAGTAGAAACTTTTTACTTGTTTACCCCATTTTATTCCTGCAAATTTAGTTCATGCTTGTGAATATAAGTCTATCAATATTGAGGAATTTAACAGTTGATGTAGTTGTACACTCAAATTAAATTCAATAAACTTAGAATATATTCATTGAATTTAAGAAATTATCACATAACTATACAACAAAGCGAACAATGATTACTATGTAATTTTTTAACTTAGATACTTACACTCCACCAAACTTAGTATGTGCATCATTTTCAAAGAATAAGTAATGAAAGTAGACTTCCCTTTTAGTTAATCTTTGCACAACTCAATTGTCGAGATGCTTCAAAATGACTCCTTCATATAACTCGGGTAAACTTCATATAACTTGCACCATACAACAAAGGAACAATGAAGCTACTATGTAATTTTTAACTTAGATAATTTACACTCCACCAAACTTAGTATGTGCATCATTTTCAAAGAATAAGTAATGAAAGTAGACTTCCCTTTTTAGTTAACTTTGCACAACTCAATTTGGTTGAGATGCTCAAAATGACCTCTTCATATAATCCTTGCAACTTCATTATCCTGACATTCAACATATTGAAATTAAATAAGTTAAAATAAATTTAACAAACTACTATGCTTCTAAACTATTCAAAACACATTGAATTGAACAAAATCACACTAAGTTGTGACACTCGAACCTGGCACCTCTGTGTTAGAAAAGGGTGTCACGAAATTGTAGACTTTAAACCTGATTAACTGAGCAGTTCTAAAACATTCATTAAATGTAATCATATAATTTAACATATATTAATTAACCACACTATCATACCCCACTATATGAAGCGTTCAAAGCATCACTTACATATTATTTACAAATCCTTTTCATTATACCCAAAAGTTTATCTACATTATAGGTTTAGAATAAAACATTAAAAAGAAACACCGTAGGTGAGCACCTATCACTGAGAAGGCCTTTGAGGTTGATGTGGAATGTCCTGTTCTCTAACCGCCTCCTTAGTACCTACACGGATAAACACCCGTTCTAAGCATAAAGCTTAGTGAGGATCTTTACGCATGGATGACCACTAACCATGATCATCACATTCTAATACTCATACAACTTGCTATATATATATATATATATATATATATATATATAATCTTATAAACTTGTAAGTTACAATAATTCGTGAACTTACCATAATTAGATAATTTAATTCATTATGTTAATCTCATGTGCAATGCTAACTTCTTGTGCTTTGTCTATCGAATTCCATATTATTTTAGTCATAGTATTAATGATTATTCATGTATTTTATATTTCCATTATATATTACAAATTACTTCCTATGTTTATAATTCATGTCTCATTTATCCATATCTCTTTCATCTCTTTTACATATCATGCCTCGATTCTTCCAAAGAAGTGGATACTAGAAAGGACCGTGACAAAGCCTGAGGGTACTATCACTATACACGACAAAGGATTTATTTGTATTGCATCAGAGGACCCAAATGGGGTCGTGGTAATGACCCAAACGGGGCCAACTATATCTATATGTTGCAACAACTGTATCCCTAATAGGCATGCCCATTTATCCATCTACCTGGTTATAAGCAGGCAATTGGTTTTATTACGTTTTTAGTACGTATCCCACATACATGAATAACTATTGTTATCATGTATGCATATGAGATATTCACTATATCCATTATTCTTATATCTATATATAATTTTTAACATATCTCTTATCATCATAGGAATGTATTCTATGCTACTTTATATACCAACTATACATGTATTCTCTTTTCTTCACATGGCTAGAATTCATGTCATTTATTATTCCATTCTATTTATTCCATATTATTTAGCATTAAATCATATAAATTTTAGGTCAATTTCTTTATCTCACTTAGCTAAGTTATACTGACTTATTTTCATACAAAACCATCTCCAATAATACTTTGAGAGTATATACATATTTAGATAACTCTAAAATCCTGTAGGAGAGGACATGAAAATCCTTTCCCAAAACAGGGTCCGACTTCCCTTAATTTCTAGGTAAAATGAGTTTGAAATCTCAACATGTTTCCTTCATGAACTTTGTTCCTCTATTAATCTATTTTACTAAGAAATTGGAATCACTCCATTTGAATCATCCAAACTCAAGTTATGGCATTTTAATGCCAAATCGGGTCTGCTTGCCCACTTACACTGCAATTCCGACTGACACTCTGAGCAATCTTAACCTAGCACTCTGACACTCAGTTCCTTCTACTTATTTGAAGCTACGGTGTTAAGGGTTCTTCTAAAATTTGAATAATCCAATTTGAAGTACCAAAACTCAAGATGTGTCCTAATCAATCGGAACTGCTTTGTTTTCAAAAACAAAATGCTTAAATGGTCTTTAGACCCAAATTCTAGGGTATTAAAGTCATCTTAATACTTTAGTCTCTTCTTGGAAAATGTAGTCACAGGTCTTTGGTTTCCTCTCCAACTGGAATTTCCGAAATTGGAGCACTCTAGGCAAAGTTATGGCCTAATAAGTCACATAGGGTTTTGGGGAAATTTTTACAGCATCTCCCCTAAAACCTTAACATTTCCTTTATACAAAAATTCCTCAATTGAGGACCACAACCAAATAACAATCAAAACCAACTTTAAACCCAACTCAAACCAACAAAAAAACAAAACAAAGAGGGAGAAATTAAGGTGCTCTCTCAACCCACTTCTGAAACTTCTTCCTCTCTTCTCTCTTTCTCTTCTTTCTTCTTCCTTCTTCCTTTCTTCTACTTCTATTCTTCTCTTCTTCTCTTCTCTCTTTAGCAAGTAGAACCCAAGACAAAGGAGAAGAGTAACTCACAATTTATGGTTCTTCTCCCAATCGTAGCTTCCCTTGCTCTCATTTTCCAAAATGAGAAAATTTCTCTTCTTACTTCTACAAAGATAGCCAAGAAATGGAGTAAAATCACCAAGGATGGCTTCCTCTTCTTCAAACCCGTAAACCCTAGTTTCTCCAAAGCCAAAATGAAGAACACCCCTCAATTAATAGACCAAATTTGGTATTATCCCTCTTTTCTTTACAAGGCCATGTTTGGTTCTAAAGCATTTAACTTGTCTTCTAGATTTCTAGAGAGACATGCCTCTCTCTCTTATTTGCTCAATTTCTCTTTTATTATTCGTCCTTTCAAGACCCAACAAATCACTTACTACCTCTTAACATTCACCATCACTCTTCTAAAAGAATCCCATCTAAGTCCTTACTTAGTCAATTACCATATTATCCTTTTTTTTTCCTTTATAATTCTGATTATGCCTTTTTTCACACTTAACCCAGAAGTTTCCGAAAAACACAATTTGACTTCCATTTTACTTTAAACTGAAGGAAAAACACACAGCGGAAGCATGGATCTAGCAATATGATTAAACATGCAACTGTATCTGAAATTCAATATTAAATAAAATTGCCTATGTAGATTTGCAGATCCGTCAATCCAGACTTCTGGGATCGCCCACCAACCAAAGAATCTACAATCGTCGTATCTACAAAGAATAAAGACGCAACCAACGATCTACACCGTCCAATCTACAGACAAGACCGAGACCGTCCGATCTTCCAGATCTATCTCGTGGGTGGTATGGATGTGTGGGCACAATGAATCGACGCAGAACCTAATCTTAACACTTTATGAAAAACCAAAGACAAAATTCTTCTTTTTCTCGTTCGTATTCTCAAAAATATATAAAAAACCAAAGAGAAAAACCTTAAAACCCATTACATCAAGGAATAACTGCTCATATAATAAATTATATTTATTATAACAACTGCTCATATATAAAATTATATTTATTATAAAACCGTTCATATATAATAAATTATATTTATTATAAATAACTGCTCATATAATAAATTATATTACTATAATTATAATTATATATATATTTGAGAATACTTGGTGGGACCTAAGAGCACATAATTGCTAACAATCTCCCACTTGCTCTGAGTACAAACTTGAGCATAAGCCCAAACCATGTAACTCAACTTTTGCAAGCTCAAGGCCTCCATTACTGGAGATGAGCTCGCCACTTTCCCGAGCTAGTTCGGGGATCCAACTAGCTTATTATTAATTAAGGCTCCTTATAATTGAAAAGCAATTATCTAATCCGTGCCACTACTAAAGGCCCGTAGTTGAACTCCAAATGAATAATATTGATATATATATTCTCCATTAAAATATCGATAATTAATTGATTATATTTTCACAATAATTAATTATTTTAATCTTCTTTTATTTAATAGCTTTAATGATCAAATGCACCCACGCTGCTGATCATTACATCCAAGTACCAAACATATCAAGAGGATATTTCATACATTTCATTTTTTGTTTATTTCATAAATACTGCAATTAAACAACCACGTTCCCAAATCATCTGTGTATCAAGCCACAAATAGCCTCACATATCGACAATTCAAAGACCGATAATTATTCACTCACGGTTTAAAATAAACTCAGATTGAGAGAAAAACAATAATCAAATATCACTTGAGATTTAATCTTTCTACGTAAATTTAACTTTAATCAAATCTTTCTTGATACTATCACGAAACATACCCGCACTAACACATTTTATAATAACCAAGATTTATTATTTCATAAAATACCTAAATAAAGGCCCAACTTTATTCAATAACTGATCTTATTCATTAATTATGAGAACTTATGATCATGTCTTCCACGGATTTATCCATACCTCATATACCTATAATTAATCCGGACTCAATGTGAAAAATATTTAAGGTAATGTGTGAAAACAATACCTCATTGAAATTTTATTAACATTAAAATACAATAATTTTATTTGTCTTACTACAAAAGCTCAAATAAAAACTCTAATTAGTCCTAAAATAAGTCCGGTAATCTCCTAACACCCATAGAATCTACATGTCTTTCAAAAAACTTCAATGTGCAGAGCTCGTGGAACGGGTCTCGCCAGGTTTTCCCCGACGCTTATTTTGGTAAACCACCGTGGTTCCGCTCACGATGTCTCGATCAAGTGGTACTTCCTCTCAATGTGTTTTTGTTTTGCGGATACCTGGGTTCTTCGATCGGTGGTGCACGCCCCAATCGTTGTCACAAAGCAGCGGTAATGGGCCGACCGCGACCGGGTATCACCCGAAGATCCATAATGAACCTCTTCACCACACAAATTTTCCTTAGCCGCCTCAGGCCAAAGAACATATTCAGCTCTTCGTGGTGAATCCGCTACACACGTCTCTGCTTAATACCTCCACGTACGTACCCACCATATAGTGTAAACATAAACTGTATGTAGATTTCGAGTCAATATCCCCTTGGAAGTCTGAGTCTGTGAAACCAATGGTTTCTAAACTCCCATTGGAATATACTAGCATATAATCTCTTTGCTCTCCTTAGATACTGGTTAAGTATATGCTTTATCGCAATCCAGTTGTTCTTCAACGGATCGATGATACCGCTTACAACTCCCACGCATAATTTATATCCGGCTCGGTACATAACATGGCATACATGAGACTACCTACTACCGAAGCAAAAGGTATCCTACTCATACGTTCTTTCGGCTCAGGAGTTTTTGGTGATTGCTCCTTAGAAAGATGAATTCCATGTCTAAAGTGGTAAGGATCCCTTAAATTTTCCCATGTTAATCCACAAGAATTTATCAATATAAGAGGTTGAGATAAGTACACAACTTATTCTTCCTGGGCCTCGTATAAGTTTGATTCCAAGAATATAGTCAAGCCCCAAGTCTTTCATATCAAACTGCTTATGCAACCAATCTTTACACTGACAACACTTGTTTGTCGCTTCCGACACAATATGTCATCTACGTAAAGGACTAGGAAAAACTACCTCAGGCTTGGATTCTTTAGAACACAAGGTTCATCGTATTTTTCAAACCAAAAGAAGTAATGGCCTGACTGCAACCTCGGCGTTCCATGATCCGATGTTTCGCTAAGTCCATAAATGGATTCAGAATTTGCATAATAATGTGTTCTTTCGCTCAGCCAACCTTCGTCGGGCCGAATGAGATCCCATTTAAATTCGCCATTTAAAAAGGCCGTTTTTGACATCCATCCGCCAAATCTCGTGAATCGAGACTAGTACCACAGCCTAAAAGAATCCTGATAGATTTAAGCATGGCTACCGGGCGAAAAGGTTTCTTCATAATCTATCCTCGGGTATAGCTCACACCAATCTAAGCTTCAAGGTTTTCCACCTTCCCATTCGATCCTCTTTTTCTCTTGTAAATCCACTTACACCCTATTGGTTTTAATTCTCAAGTGCCTCTTACAAAGGTATTCTCTAGACCGACCTGAATACATGTATTCCATTTCACTATCTACTACTTTCTTTTGCCACTCCCGTACATCCACATCTTCCTTTGTAATTGATGGATCATCTTCACCGTCAATAGCAATAACTTGGTAAGACTCGCCAAGAAGACATATCTCGCAGTCGCCTTTACTCTATCACTACAAACAAGCTCCACCGGGTCAGGGTTCACTGCTCTCGAGCCTCGTAAAGGTACTAGTTCCTCTCACCGCTCTTCCGGTTCGCTCACATTGATCTTGTTCCACTGTTCTACCGTGCTGTTCACCTTCGGGTACATTTTCCCTCTTGAACATGCATAGAATCGCGTATTAGAGGCCAAGACACTCGGGTGGTCTGGGGCCTGTTTCGAAATGAGTCAAGCTCCTCAAGAATTATTTTACTCTCGGGGTTTGAAATTGCTTATATACTTTCTCTCCAAAAAGTCAAGGTGAGTACTCACAATAACCTTTTTATCCGAAGGACTATAAAATAGTCCACCTCTCGTTCCTTTAGGGTAGCCAACAAACATGCAAACCTCTGTACGCGATTCCAACTTATTTGGATCCTTTCTTAAGACATGTGCAGGAGCACCCCATATTCGGATATGGCTTAAACTAGGTTGCTTCTTCCTACAATTTCAAGGTCTAGGAACCGTTTTAAGGAACTAAATTTAAGATACATTGCGCTTCTATGGCATATCCCCAAACGATATGTAGAGATGAATAACTAAGCATCGACTCACCATATCCCTAAGAGTTCCCATTTCTTCTTTCGCAACTCCATTTCATTGGCAGTCCTGTGTGCCGATAGCTAGAAACTATCCCCTCTGAGTCAAGTAAGACTTAAACTCCGCATAGGTATTCACCTCACTTCTATCAGACCAAGCTCTTGATATGGAGTCCTAATTGCTTTTCTGCCTCAGCCTTATACTCTCGAAATTTAGTGAAAGTTTCAGACTTTTGGCGCATTAGGTAAATATATCCATATCTTGAGTAGTCATCTGTAAAGGTGACAAAATACTCATACCCTCCTGGCTTGGACATTTGGCTGGTCCGCACATAGTATGCACCAATTCCAGCGGTTTGGTTGCACGATATCCTTTGGCTTTTTAGCTTTTTGGTCATTTTACCTTCCAAACAAGATTCACATACCGGTATAGGTTCAAAGCCAGTGAAGTTAAGATCCCACTTTTACCAAACCATGAATCCTATTAGATTAATATGACCTAATCGCAATGCCAAAGGCACGCTTTCATTTGAAACTCTTCCTTTTCTTGGCTAGTGATCATGCTTATCAACAATTTCAAGAATTAAAACATCATAGGACATAGGACTTAAATAATAAAGACCATCTATCAAATCACCTAGTATAAAATAACTTAGTTGAACTTTATTGTAATAAAGGAATTAAATTCCACTCGTTAAACCTTGCTCAAATAAACAAACGAACAGAATAAATTCCTTTTAAAATCCTAAGATACATATAAATACTAAACATAAAGTCCTATCATTATTGAAAAATAATTCTACTTGTCCTAATGCTTTAACTGAGCATTACGTTCTCCATTTCAAGCCTCAAAACTCTCGCTCTGTCCAACCAAGCTGCTTTTCGAACCACTCGCAAAGAGTACGTACATGGTTAGTGGCTCCCGAATCAATATCCATTTATCATTATAATTCTCCACTAAACAAGCTTCAACCACATTTAAATTACTCCATACCTTGCTTTTCGCAATCCGAGGGCACTCGCCCCAAGTGATCTCTCTGTCTCAAGACTAAGCACTCGCCCGGCTTCTTCCAGCTGTGTGGTTTGAAAGTAATCGGTACTCACCTCTTCGCTGTTCTATTCTTTTCCCACCCTAGTTTCCCTTGGGCTTGAAAGTAGAACCTCGCCTCATATGAATACCGTCGATCTTCCTAAAGCTCCTTCACATTTCTGTTCATGCATCAACTCTGTAGGAGTTAGATCCATCTTGTTCATATTATAATTAACTTTAAACTGAAAGTAAACGATCGTAGATTCAAATATGAAATCAATTTGGGACCTTGCTCATCTTCATCCCCAACACTTTCGCTTTGATCGAGATGTGACATCATTTTCGTACAATGATCCCTCACACTTCCCAAATTTCATTCTAGTGTTCATTATAAATTTCTGAACCGCAGCCGCTCTTAAAAGAACTTGGTTGATTTGCGGTAAACATCTTATCGAGAGTTCAGATCATTTCGCTTCCACTCTCGAGATGAGATATTCGTCCTTCAAATGACTAGTAACACCGGGCAAGAATATGGGCCAGCCGAACCGATATATTTTGCCTCGTCCCAGCTCATAAATTTTTCGACTGGGTCGGCATTTGTCATGTGCTCATTGGCTTTGGGTGGTTAGGACACAAACTTCGCTTTCAAAACTTAACAATGTACAAAGTTGGTTTTCCATTCACTATAATTATTTCCATCCATAGGCTTTGACTCAAAATCATTGCAAGTGGGTTAAATGATGCTACTTCAAAAAAATACAATAATTAGTATTAAAACGTAATATCTTACAATAAACATAATCTTAAAATTTAGTTAATCCCAAAACTATTTTCTCGTTTATTGTAAACAATTATTTCCTGCTTCGCATTATAAACACTTACGCTGGGCAAGATATTTATAACAAACTAAATTTGATCATGAGTTTATTAGTATCCTACTAGTTGGTTCCTGTGAAAGATGGGGGAGTCACAAGCGACTACTTAAATCCCACCTTCTAGACGTAACTTTCCTTAGATAATACATAATCATTTCACTCTAATTGTTTCAAAACTAGCACTTAATAAAATATCATAGCCTCTGAGTAATAATTAAATTAAGTTTGAATGTTTTTAACTATTGTTTAATTTGTAATTATCTTTAATATCCAAGATTGCCTAATGCAATGTAATAACAATCTTATTGGTACTTTGAAACTTAATTGAGGTCTAACTAATAAAATCCAACCACAGTTTATCTGGCATCACATGATCATTTTATTATTGCACTCCACAATGGAGCTCCTTAGGTTTAAAATTAATTAAATTAATAAAAACCTTCACTATTCAATATTTTAAATAATAGATTTTCTAAAATTATTTCAAAAAATAAAATAATTTTTCCATAATAATTATTAAACTAGATAATAGAATCATAATAATTATTATGCACATGTAATTATCATTGATGCAAATTTATATGGCACCACCTGTTCTATATGGTATGTTATCACATAAAACATGTTATAGCATATAATTTAAACCATTTCACAAAAGCATTAATTAAATAACCCTAATCCATGGTTTTCCTAAAAATTAAAATCAGCCTATTACAAAATATCTCCTGTTGTTCTCAGTCTAATTATTTTTTGCTTACAAAGGCATAAAGGCCCAAAACTAAAATAAATTAAAACCCTAAAACCCTAACATGTTCTAATTTGAAGGGTAGTAGGTCCCGCCGTCCACCAAATCAAAAACCGGCCCAGGGGAAGAACCACCACTGCACGACGAGCCGCCCGCCGTAAGAGGCCGGCCAAACGACCCGCACGCGCCCCTCTACGCGCCCAAAGACCATCACAGCCGGCGACCACGCGCAGAACTTCCACCGGCGCGCGGTAGCGCCGTGACGACGCTTTCTGCACCGCGATCCCGTCCGACGCTGCCTCCTCCTCCTAACGCTTTCACTCGGTCACGCTCAGATGGTGTCCGTGATCTTCTCCGCTTCCAAATAATGAAGGGGTGTACAGATGGCTGTGATTTGAAATTTAAAATTACAAATCATTTTTAATTAAAAAATAACACAATAAAAACTGTGAAGGAAACCCGACCTTATGACCAGCCTCCTGCTACAAACCCAAAATTAATACAATCAAAAATCTACCATGGATCTGGGGCAAACCATTAAATAATACATCCATTCATGAACAAAAATCATAAAATTAACAGACGAATCATGCGAATTAACAACAAATAGGAACCTAGGCATATACTAAATCAACATCAAAATTACATGCATTATTGAATACCTAGATATCTAATCATAGCATGCTCTGATACCAATTGAAGGAAAACACACAGATCGGAAGCATGGATCTAGCAATATGATTAAACATGCAACTGTATCTAAAATTCAATATTAAATAAAATTACCTATGTAGATTTGCAGATCCGTCAACTAGACTTCTAAGATCGCCCACCAAACTGAAGAATCTGTACACAATCGTCAATCTACAAAGAATAAAGACGCAACCAACGACCTACACCGCCCACCCACAGACGCAATCTGCACCGTCCGATCTTCCGTGATCTATCCTCGGGGTGGGTGGTATGGATGTGTGGGCACAATGAATCGACGTAATCGACCCAGAACACTTATAAAAACCAAAGAATAGTAAATTCTTCTTTTTCTCTTGTTCTCAGATTCTCAAAAAAATGTATATGTTCAAAGAGAAACCTTAAAACCCATTACATCAAGGAATAACTGCTCATATAATAAATTATATTTATTATAAATAAATCGTTCACAGCAATAAATTATATTTATTATAAAAACCGCTCATATAATAAATTATATTTATTATAAATAACCGCTCATAATAAATTATATTTATTATAAATTTATAATTTATACATATATTTGAGAATACTAAGTGGGACCCAAGAGCACATAATTGCTAACATAAACATGCCATAAAACTATTAGGGTATAATTTGGGGTGTTACACAAGTAGTTGCTCATTTTTATGTCTTTAGCTAGACATTGCTGCAAAGTGTTCTCATTTTTGCAATTCTATTGATCTCTTCAAATCTGAGACTGTTCTTCATTTGGTCTTTCTCTCAGGTAATGCTTCTCAAATTCTCTCACCATTCACTTTTAAACTCATCACTGCACTGGTTTTCGCTGTTACCGTCTCCAAAGGGGTAATTGCAACTAATGTGTATGAACCACTCACTCGACTCGAGTTTTCCCGAAAAAGTTTTAGCCTAGAATTGCACAAGAGGGAGTAGCCTCCTACCAACTCTTTCCTAAGAATCTTTTGATCATGCCACTTTTTAGTCTAATATTTTTAGATTCTGGCATTATCATAGGCTTCATTTCAAATTTTTCCAACTGCTCATTCGAGTAGTCTTTTCTCTTTGTGCAGCCTTGGAAATCACAGCCTAATTTCTTGATGACCCACATACTTTATATTTAAGCTTAAGCGAGAGATGGCAAGGTTTCCAAATACTAACTCAGAGTGGGGACATTTAATAGGAGATTTATAAGTTGTACTCTGTAGTTTCACGTGCATCATCTAGCTTGATTAACTAGTCTTTCCTAATGGGTACTTTACCGCTCTTTTCCAATATGTTCTTTATCTCGCTTAATGGAAAATTCCTCGCTTTATCCATTTGATTGAGGGTGATAAGCCAATCCCATAACATGTCTGATTCCATATCAGCTCATGAGTTTTGCAAATAGTTTGTTTGCAAAATGGCTTCCCTCATCACTGATGATTGTCCTTAAGGCTCCAAATCTGCTCAAGATATTTCTCTAAATAAACCCCACAACTGTGTTGACATCATTTCTTGGACAAGCTATAGCTTCTACCCATTTGGATACATAGTCCACAGCTAGGAAAATGTACTGATTCCCAAATGAGGTTGGGAAAAGTCCCATAAAATCTATCCCCAATACATTAAAAATCTGCACCACCAGATCCTCAGAGAGGCATTTCATTCATTCCCGCTTTATATTTCCCATTCGACATCTATCACAATGCTAACCCATTCAAGATAGTCTCTCGAATATAGGTCAAGAAAAGCTTAATTGAGAATTTTTGAGTTGTTCCTATCTCCTACAAAGCGCCTTTGTATGGTGATGCATGACACTTATCAATAATCTCCACTCGCTTCATCTTCTCGAACACATCTGATGATCCGATCTGGCCTCTTCTAAATAAATGTGCTGGGTCAGTCCTATATATACTCTAATATCGCCCCAGCCTTTCTTCTTAATCGTAGTCAAACTGGTGGCATTATCCCACCCAAGCAGTAATTAACAATATCGCAAGATACTGCAGTAATAAGACCGATACTAGAAAAAGCCGCTTCATCGTGAAATTTTCTTCACTTTTGTCATCTCTTCCTTCATAAAGAAGTTTTTCTAATCTTGACAAGGATCAACTATCACATTGTCACTCTCCTTCTTGTCCTTGAATTCTAGATCAAATTCTCAGAACAATAGTACTCCACTGACAATTTAGCTTTGACATCTTTCTTTTCCATTAGATACTTAATTGCTGCATGATTAGTGTGTATGATGACATGGGACCCCAATATATATGGTCTATATTTTTCACAAGCATACACCATTGCTAGCATCTCATTTTCTGTAGTTGAGTAGTTTTCTTGTGCCTCATTGAAGGTTTTGCTGGCATAATATATTGCTTTGAAAAATTTCTCTATTCTTTGTCCCAAAATTACTCCCATTACATAGTCAATCGGGGCATCACACACGATTTCAAACTCTTGTTCCAAATTGTTGCCATAATGAGAGCTATAACCAACCTGGATTTTATTTCTTTAAATGCAAACAAACAAGAGTCATCAAATTCAAACTTGGCATTCTTCTTCAGCAGTCTACATAATAGTCTAGAAATTTTTGAGAAGTCTTTGATAAATCTTCTATAAAATTCAGCATGTCCCAAAAAACTTCTAATCCCCTTGACCGTATTAGGTGGCATCAGAGTTTCAATCACAGAAACTTAGCTTGGTCAACTTCAAGTCCAGCTGCAGAAATTTAATGTCCCAAGACAATTCCTTCTGTTACCATGAAATGACACTTTTCCCAATTCAGAGCTAAATTCTTATCTTGGCATCTCTAAAGTACAGTCTCTAAATTTTTGAGGCAGTGCTAAAAAATGGATCATATACTAAGAAGACATCCATAAAAATTTCCATAGCCTCTTCCACCAAATATGAGAATATGGACATCATATACCTTTGGAAAGTGGCAGGGGCATTGCATAATCCAAATGGCATGCTTCTAAAAGCAAAGGTGCCATAAAGACATGTAAAAGTAGTCTTCTCCTGGTCCTCAGGGGCAATGGCAATTTGATTATAACCAAAATATCTATTAAGAAAATAGAAGTAAGGGTGTCCACACAACTTATCCAACATTTGATCAATAAAGGGCAAAGGATAGTGATCCTTTCTAGTTGTTGTGTTCAATTTTCTGTAATCAATGCACACCCTCCATCCTGTCACGGTTCTTGCTGGAATCAATTTATTTTTCTCATTTATGATGACTGTGAATCCACCATTTTTGGGAACCACATGAACTGGGCTCACCCAAGGGCTGTCTGAGATTGCATAGATAAATCTTGCATTCAGCCATTTCAATACCCCTTTTTTGACAACTTCTTTCATCACTGGGTTCATTCTTCTTTGATGTTCAATTGATGTCTTTGCATTCTTCTCTAGGAGGATTTTATGCATGCAAATTGAAGGACTGATTCCTTTAAAGTCTTTTACTGACCAAGCTATGACTTCTTTATATTTTCTGAGAACTCTAATCAGTTTCTGCTCTTTTTCGACCGTCAAGTCAACTGCTATGATTACAGGTTTGCTTTTTCAGCTCCTAAGAATGCATATTTAAAGTGTTTCAAGGGGCTCTTCCATAATTAACCCTTCGTGAGCTCTTTCAACTTTTGTTCCTAATGCTTCATTTTTCTACAATCGATTTCTTTTAGATTGCATTATTTCTTTAAATTCAAGACTGGAATTAAGATATTCAACATCAAGAGCCTCAATATATTGGAAATTCATCTCATTCTCATTCATTGAATTCTGAATTTTTACAATCATAGTTTAGTTTAGAACTGATGGGAACTACTTGTTCTACATTCCTACATTCAACATTGTCTAAATCAAGCTGTTTCAAGCTTTGATTCATATTGAAGTGTACTTTTTCTTCCCCTACTCTGAGAGTGAGTTATCCTTTCTTCACATCTATCAAGGTTGCTCCTATGGCAAGGAATGGCTTCCTAGTAGCAGTGGAATCTATTTATCTTCCTCCAGATCAATCACCACAAAATTCACAGGGAAAATAAACTTCCCTACCTTGATTAGTACATCTTCAAGGATCGCCTCTGGTTGAGCCATAGTTCTATCTGCCATCTGAAGTGTCATGGCTGTAGGAGTAAGCTCCCCTAAACTTAGTATTTCCTTCACAATGTGATAGTGGCATCAAAGTTGATACTTTCAGTCACACAATGCCTTTTCCAATTTATAATTCCCTATGGTATGTGGAATGGTGAAGCGCCTGTGATCCTCAGATCTTTATTTTGCCAATTTTCCGGGATCACAACATTATATGTGGTCGATAAAGCTTACTTCACTCCTTCTTCGCTTCCTCTTCGCCGTAATATCTTTCATTAACCTGGCATAATGAGGCATTTGAGCCAATGCCCCAGCAAAAGGAATATTCACCTCTATATTCTTGAACATGTTCAAGAATCTAGAGAGTTTATCATCCATATTTGATTTCTGCAGCCTCTAAGGGAATGGTACAAGAGGCACATAGACTCTCACCTCCTCTTTCTTTTGTAGTTTTCTTTCACCGTCAGCTTCAGACCACATATTTTCTTTTTTTTCTTCAAGCAATTTGAACTGTCTCGCTTCACTTTCTTTCCACTTCTTAACCCATCTTCGCTCATTTCATTCTCTTCTTCTTTTCTTTTCCGAAATTCCTGCCACTCCTCGGGTTGCAATTGGGCCATACCCCAGGCTATTCTTATGTTAATTAGAAAGGAATCCCAGGATCGACAGATTCATATTAGTCATTCCACCCGCATCTCCATATTCTTAGAGATACATTTGATGTCAGGCTTGAAACACATTTGTGTTTACTTGGAATGCCGCTAGCTCATCAAACTTTTGTTCTCTCCAATGAAGCTCAACAACCCGATCTTCAAAAGACTAGACCTTCTTTTCGTCATGGTTCTCACTCTTCGTCAGCTTACTCGCAATTCCTCGAAACCTTATGGAGCATATTGTTGATGAAAATCTGCATCGCCTTGGGACTATGTTGCACCCACTTCCATAGAAAAAATTTCACGCTTTCAATGCAGAGACAAGGGGCTGGAAGGTTATTGTCGGGCTCAAATTGTAGCTTGTCATTACCACAAGCTGAGCCACCTCTACCTGATAGGGGCCCTCATGAGCAAATCCCTCATCAGTCATGCATTTTTGCTCTCCTCATTCTTCTATTCCCACAGTATTTGCTGAATGGATTCTCCTTTCTTGATTGCTCATCTTACTATCAGTCTGTCCATCCAACTTTGGCCTCCTTCACTGCGCCATCCCGTTCGCTCTAGCATACCTCCTCCTTTCAATCTACTGCCGTTCGTCTTAAATAGAGCTCTATAATTGCTTTTCTAAACTTCAATAAGTCGATCGCCTCTTCAAATTCTCTTTTCCTCTTTGAATGCTCCGTTAAATGTGCGTTGCATCTATGATTCCTTGAAAAGTAGTTCATTGCGTGATAGAAAATGTCCTTTGAGTGATTTGATCAATCTCATGCATCGGACATCTCTCAACAGCTTTGACTCCTCTCAAGCATTATAGAGGCTTTCTTCTTCTCCTTACGTGAAAGCTATAATATATTTTCTACTTTCTGAGGTGAGGGCTGGTAGGAAAAACCTCTCCATAAAAGCTTCAACCAACTCCTCCCAATTGTCAACTGATCCATATGGCATTGACTCAAACCAACTAGCTGCTACATTTCTCAATGAGAAGGGGAATAATCATGAATTTTTGACATCCTGATTAACCCCATTCAATTTGAAAGTGTTCGCCATCCTTAAATCTTCCAGTGCTCATCGGGATCCTCACCGGGATGCCTTTGTAAATTGACGATGTTGCACCCATAGGATTAAAGCAGGCTTCAACTTAGTTATTTATTCGAATGGGTGGTTGCCTTATTAACCGAGTACTCTTTTCTGATGACAAGCCTCCAAAAATCTTCCATGGTCCTTTGTCTTTAAGGCCTTTCTAATGTTGGCTCTACTGGTACATGTTGATTAGTTCCTTCTTGATCTGCCATAGCTACTGCTTCAGCAACACTCACTTTCTTCAGTTTTTCTGTGTCCTCTCCAACTCAGTGTCCAATGGCAGTAGTTTTGCTTCTAGTCTTCTATGCATGGAATAACTTCTTGAAATGGAAATACATTGAGATCAACAGATAACATAAATATATTATGACGCGGTATTTGTAAAGATTAGTAGCTAAGTCAAGCACAAGTAAATAAAACTATTTTTGAAAATTTTTGATAAAATGAAAAAGAAAATGTCAAATTAGCAATTTCCTTTGCTAAAGAATATTGATCTTTAAATTTACTATTTCAACTTGGCAACGATGCCAAAAAACATGTTTGACTTGATTTTTACATAGACCAAAAATTTACTAATTCCTTAGCACCGCCACCGCAGATCATTCAACTTCAACAAGCATGCCAAAACTCGATTAGACCTAAAATATAAATATAAGCTTTCAATAATAACACTTTGTCAATTAAAATTAATTTTTTGCCCAAATCACTGCAGAAAATAAAAGTCATACAAGTAATAAAGTGGACAAAATAAGTCCGGATATCATTCCCACAATGATTGATTTTGAAAATCTAAAGATTAACTACCCTCACTACTCAATATTATCAATATTTAAACCACCAAATTCCATGATAGATTTAACTTTCTAAAATAAAGTGAATCAAAGAAATAAAGAAATTCTAGAATACATTATTAGAGAGTTTAATTGACTCCGAAATAACACTAGGAATGAAATTAGTACAGACCATTAATTTGCAAGTTTCCAAATAAGAGTAAGTATGGGACATGAACATTGAATTGGTCTCCAAGAGCAAGGTAGTAGCATTGTGATTTCTCTAGTCACCACACATTTCACTCTCTAGCTACTACATTTCTATCTCTAGTGTTGTCTCGAAAAGCCACTTTATGTGACTTGATCTCTCTTTTAAGACTGACTATTTTTCCTTCTCGCATTCACATCCATCTCTTAGGACACAAAATTGTTGGGTTCCTCATAGATAGGATAATGCAAGCTCCTCTCCAAAATAATTCCAGACTAGCCATCAATTAGACAAGAATTCCCTCCCTCCCCTTGGTTAGAATTTAGCTTAACACAAGACTGAGATTATTCTCTCACCGAGGTGAAACCTCCAAGAATTAAACTACTAGGATTAGTAGGTGATCCTATTCTCAAGAACACACTCCCGCTGTCACCCAAGAGGGAATTCCTTAGTCGAGGTTAGAACTTCACCAACATATACCAGTGATCCAAAGAGTGCATTAGTTCAACACACGTGTAAATTACCCCAAGTGATTGCTCTTGCTCCTCGTGTAGTCCATATCTGTCACTGTAGGGATTCCAGAAATCGGGAGCAATGATATAGCTCTTTCTGCACCAAACACCGATATTCAATCAGCTTCAATGTAGATAATACCGCAAATCACTCAAGTCTCATACCCAAAACAACATTAAAATATTTAAAACAATAATCCCAACAAAAATTCTTCCCAAGAGGGAGCTAGCCTTTCAAACTGGATCACAACGACAACGATCAACATCAAACAAATTAACAAATCAGAATCAAAACTCGAAGAAAAATGAATTCTAGAAAATTCTCAGATTCCATTGAAGTTCCGACATAAATTTAAGCTTGATTTACATTCATTCCAAATTCGCCCCGCCTCATCACCGGCTTTAATCCTAAAAATATAAAAATAAATCTAAAGAAACGAAATGAAAAGAAAACTAAAAAGAAAATAAAAAGAAATTTTATACAATATGACTTTAGCAATTCTAAAAAGCACAAAACTTGATGAAAAAAATGCTTGGAAGTCGCATAATCGGTTCCTAGGAGCTTCTCATTTTATAGGCTTTAGATATCAGCCCTAAAACAAGGCAAAATCACGCACTCAAAAGCCCAAAATTTTGCCCTAGTCATGATGTCGCGGATGATTACCGCGATGATGTCGTGATGATTGTCATGATGATGTCGCTGAAGATCGGATTTGTTAATGCCGTGGTCGAATATGATGTCGCGATACTGAAAGTCTTCTAAATTTCGTAAGAATCACCATGCTGATGATGTCGCGACATCGAGGATGAAGTATCAGTAGATCAACTTCGATGTCACAACATCGCTTTCCCAGATTACGATATTGAGTTGATGTCGCGACACTGAGTTGTTGCGACATCGAAGCACGCCGCGACATCAGCTTGCTCTTTAGTGTTTTAAAGATGCTCGTCCGATGTCGCGACATTACAATAATTCTATGTTCTGATGTCACAACAGTGCTTTGATATCGCAACATTACTTGTAAGTCATTTGTTGATGTCACAACATTCTTCTCATGATGTCTTCAACATTGAGGCTTTATCCCGATGTTGTGAAAATGTCGTGACATTGCATTCTTCTGCTCTTCTTATTTCAATCGATGTCACGGCAATGTCGCGCCATTGAATAATTATGATCTATCTATTTCCACCGATGTCACGACATTAGAGTAACTGACATGACATTCTCCATACGATGTCGCTGAATACTGCTCTTTTGTCATACATTTTTGCCTTTGGCTTCCTTTTGTCATTGTTGCTTTGCCGTTTTCTGCTTCTTTTTCTTCAAATTTCGAAAAACATAAATTTGGGTAAAATTCCATAATCTTTCATTAAACTGGACTTTAAGCCTAAATATAATTAAAATGCAAATAAAAATATACGCTGCTTTTAGACTCATTAGTGCTCACCTCACCCGAGGTCTGGCTCATTGCATTGAGTTCACCACGTTAATATATCATTATAATGTTGATAATGACTTTGATTTCGTGTATTTATAGTAAGTACAATAGTTGATTTTTAGTTGAACGAGTGAGGGCTTGATGAATTGTAATTAGAGATAGTTTTGCAATATTATTCTAATTAAACTAATTGAAATAGGTAGAAAAAAAAAAGAGTTCAGATTCTCTCTCTCTCAAAAATTTAGAACAATTCAATGGAGTTCATTAATCCTCTCAAATCTTTATAAATATATTAGCATTAAAAAAATTAGAGATTTAGTTGAAATGATTAATTGTTGTCAATATGAAACAAAGTAATTCTTTTGTTTGCTACATGAACGACCATTATTTAATTTTAGAACTTCCCCCCATTTTTTTGTGGATAACAAAAAAGTCCAATCCAAAGAATCTAATCTCATTGTTCCACGTAAATCTTTCACGTTTTTTTTAAGATGTGGACTTTGTTTGTTTGTCTCTTTATATTTTCTTTTGTCTTCATCATTAAACACATATATGGGGCACATACTATCATATCATCACCTTATCTTCTATCATTTATAAAATAGTTATTCAAAATTTTGAAATATTTTGTAATACATACTACAAGGTGTTAAGGTTACATTCAAAATTAAAAATTATTTGTAATACACATATACTACTTAAATATGCAATACAAGTATTGATAGAAAATCAACAAGCGACTTTGTATAACACTGAATTTTCATCATATCTCTACATGATTCTAATTTTTAGTGCAATTTCTACTGTCAGGTTATAGAAGCTTTAAATGTAGTCTCACCCCCTTCTGCCAACACAAGGGACCACCTTATTCCTGTTTCCATTCACTTTACCACTTTTTATGAAAATATGCATTTAATTTGAGTAGTGTATACTCTTTTCACATCAAATAAACAAATAACAATATATATATATAGTATATGGTATATATATATATATATATATATATATATATATATATATATATATATATATATACAGAGATATATGTATATATATATAAATAATAAATTCACAAAAAAAAAACTAATATGTATGATATCATCCTTTATTTTTGTGCTGACTACACCCTAATTAGAAAAAATTTTATCATACAACCTGTACATAGTATAACATAGATGCTTTAAAAGAAAAAAAAGTGAAATAATCCTATATAACTTTAATTCATATTATTATTTTACCATTTAAAGGTCTATCTTGAAAGAAAGAGACTTATTTTATTTATTCACTTCTATTCAATTTACATCACATTATTATCATATTCTGATATTGATTCCCACTACTAGAAATTACCTTAGCTACTACAAAAGGTAGTAGCTAAACTATTTATTTTAGTAGCTAAATTCTTTATTATTCAATAGTTACTACATGACGTAGTATCAAAATTCCTTATAGCTGCTTTTAATTTTAGCTACTACTAGTACTATTAGCCACTACTTTAAATTTACTGACAAGACGTCGTAGAGCTAATTAGCTACTAAAAAATGATAGTACCTAAACGAAACTTAGCCTAATTTGTAAAGGAGGCCGACTATATATACTTACTACTTAGCTATCATACATTAGTAGCTAAATAGATACTAACAATAGTAGTATAAAGAATAATTTAAATGTAAAAGAATATAATAGCTAACAAAGTGAAATGGTGATTATTTATAGCCACTAATTAGCTACCATAATAATAGCTAAATTGAGAATTTAAAGAGCTATCATTAATAATATATAGCTACTACGTTAGCTACTATATGACGTAGTAGCTATTTAGTGACTGAACTAGTTAATAGCTAAGTATTATAGCTATATAGCTACTATATAGTAGCTATATATAAGTGGGAACTAAACCAAACGGTTCGGGATTCGTCGGAGCTCCGCCTAAAGCTCGCTTGAATTCGCGATTAAGTTAAACGGTACGGCCCCCAAACCCATTTTAGGCCAGACGCCAAACGAGGCCGAACCTGGGCTTCCTTCTTAAGTTCGCTCGCAGTTCGCTAATCGTGCCTGCTCGCTGGGCCATAACACGCTCGCAACAGCTCGCGAACGTGCCTCGTGAACATGTCTCGAACAGCCAGGAACATGCCCGCGAACAGCCTGCGGAACATGTTCGCTAACAAAGCTCGTGAACATGTTCGCACCCGTGCTCGCGAACAAAGCCAACGCTTCGAGAAATTGTGCTCGCGAACAAGCTTCGAGAATATTTCAAGTTGTTATATGTTTGTTTTAAACATTATTCTTGAAATTTTAAAGATGATCAGAATATTTTTTTTTTTTATTTCTTTTGTCATGCAACTTTTAGTTGGCTCGGGATATGTTAGTTATTATTGACAACTTGTTGTATTAAGTTATTAGTATTTTTATTATTTTTAGATATTGTATATGATGCTAAACTATCAATTTTTCTTCAAGATCATAAATAAGCTCACAAACGAACTCAAACGAGCTTCACAAACGAACTCCTTATCGGGTTTCATAAACGAACTCTTACCGGAAGCTCACAAACAAGCTCACAAACGGTCTCCTTATCGAGTCAGAACGAAGAGACTCGAGCTCACAAACGAACGAGCCTCGAGCTATAATCAAACGAAGCTTTAAACGAACGTAGTCCGAACCGGAAGCTCGACTCGATGAGCTCGAGTCAACTCGAGCTCGAGCCCGATTTTAAAAATAAAGGAACCCGAGCCGAATCCGAGCCCTTCCAAAATTCTTATTTGTCGAACCTCGAGCCTTTGATACTCCTGGCTCTGCCTCGGCCGCTACACCCTCAAATTTATATAGGAAGTAACTATTTAGCGACGGAAAATGCAAGAGCTAATAAGTGTAGCTATTTAGATACTACATATTAGTAGCAAAATCAGACAAATGCGGACACCCTATCCCCGGGTCCCGCTGACAACTCATCAACCTACTGAACTCGTAAATATCAGGGTGTCTCGGAGCATCACACTCATCAGTTCTACATTGAGACCCATTCCCGCATATTTTCAAAAAATATATAAAAATATATGATAGACCATTTAACATGTCCATTTAATAATTTTTATATTTGACAAAAGTGTATACATAAGCTGCTGGGTTGAATAAAATACAAGACAAAAAAACAAAACATAACAAAGCCACATCCGACTCTCATCCCCTACGCGGTCCTTCCGTATGTGGGCGGATCGCCCGCATCAAACCCGTACCTGTGCAAGGTGTCCATCTACTGCTTTCAGCAATTTCTGTAAAACATTCCTGAAGCATTCTACCAAGTCAAGACATGCAATGACACACCACATTCAAGAAAAACATGTTGTCCCACCAAATGTCTACATGTTATTGATGACACGATCAATCTTTCCCATGTCTTCGAGCCCTTTCGACTCCTCTACGATGCATATGCCAAGTGTGTGAGAAAACACTGCTTTCAAAACAAATGCTTTTGTTTCAGTAAACACATTATTCGATTTCCGAGCAAATTCTTTCTTGACAACCCTCCGAACAAATACTGATTAATCCTCCGAGGTAACTGCTGACAACTCTTCGAAACAATCCATTGGACATCCTCCGATGTGAACTGTTGGACAAATTTCCAAACAATTCTTGACAACTTTCGATTATAATTTTCTTTCGACAACCCTCATATTTTTTATTCGTTTGTGGACATACTCGGATAATCAATTATGAGTCAACCCTCAGAAAAACATGTCATGCACTCACACCTAAGGTGCCCCAATGCATATGAAATGTAATATTTCATTTCACAACAATTCATATTAATATATTTAAGCATGCATATATTAACAAAATGCACACACAACAACATGTTATTCATTTTTCCAACAATAACACACAAATGGCCTAAATCTAATACCTATAAAAATGCGCACTGTCCCTTCACTACTCATCATGAAATTATTGAAATACCAAAACACATCACAAACCCAAAGACATCGCTCCTGTGATCAAACCAAACCTTAACACAGCCTAAGACCACTCAAAATAGTCCCGAAATCCCGGTCCGGACTGGTCCAAGAACAATCCCAAAAATTTAGCCCGAATCAAACAACTCAATTCAAATTCCGACTATCCAAAAACAGCCTAAAATTTCTAAACTTAGTCCAAAAATTTTGGATTGAAATTACGGTCCCTCACGGCCTCTAAGCCAATCCCAAGCTATTGAATGACCTTTAGGATAGAAATAACACAGAAAATTTCCTACCGCGGAGCTCGACGAAACTCCAAGATTTTATACCCACGCGTAACTCCTCGTTACGTGTATCAACTTCTCGCTTTCCGTCCGACGAAAAACCTATGATCGATGCTTCTCCGTGAAATCTAGAGAGAGAGAGAGAAGTGAAGAGAAAATAACAATAAAATATCTTTCTCTCTTCACGCTAACTCTCCTTGACGCCTCCTCCTTTTTTGCTTTTTTTTTTTTTTTACTTTTATGCTTTTATTTATTTATTTATTTATTTTTTATTTTCCTTATTTATTTATTTATTTTCTTTCCCATTATTTCTTCCACTTGACACTTGGCTCCATGTGAGTCATTCACACAAATGCACTACATATCATGCCATGTGTCACCCGACACCCGATGTCTCGAAAAACGTGAAATTCCAATTATCTTGAATTTAAATTCAAATTCGACTCAGAACTAGATTTCGCAAAGACTTAATTCAACGATAAAGTTCGTTTCATCATCCGAAATCTAAAATTTTCCTAAGCATAAATTAAAATTACCGTTTTTTTACTCTTTTCTAAATTTAATTCTTTCTCTGAGTTTCACAATAGCTATTTAGTAACTATGTTTTGTAGTAGTTAAACAAAGTAGCTATTTCTCACATTAAGTTAGTAGCTACATAGTGGTGAAGTATGTAATAAAAAAATTTAGTAGCTAAGTAGAGTAGCTATTTAGCTATTGTGTTAGTAAATTTAATAGTAATAGCTATTTAGCGATTAATTTTTGTGTAGTAGCTATGAGTGTAGCTTATTTAGCTAATGTAGTTAGTAGCTAAACAAAGAATAGCTATTTAGTGACCAAACTAAGGTGGAAGCAATTTATAATTAAATTAATTTATTAAATTAATTAATTAATTACAAATTATTAGAACCTTAAAACAAATAATAAAAAAATTAAAATTAAATAAAATTAAAAGATCTTATTACTACAAAAATAACGCTCAATTCGAATAACATAAACCAAAAATAACGGTACTAAATTCCGTGTTCTGTATAGCTATATACTGTAATCTGTGTTGAAGCTCAACAACAGAATGTTCACATATCACCCGATGGGGATCATCTATGGTGTCTGTAGGGGGTCATCCACATGTGGAGTCAGAGCTGATGAGAAGACTATGTCGATTGAGTTAAAGTTCCTCGCAGAGCCTTAACCTCATCAAGTTGATATTGCAAAGATTCTTAACCTTGGTATCCACTTCCTCTCGCACCTCAAGGTCGAACCTCACCTCAGTAGACGTTCCCGATGAAAGACATGCAATGGAATGGTATGATGGGCCACTCGTAGCGTCGAAGATCGGTCATCTAATCTCGTATATGAGTCATTGGCTTTTATCGCCTACCACAACTCATAAGTATGTTGCATTGCCGATAGACGCAGTTGTTTTCTCCCGAACCTTCATCTATTTGTACTATCTGCTTTCATTTCGATGCACAACATCCTACAAAATTGGAATATATTCAAACAATATATGAAATACAATAAAAAACAAGATAATATGCTTTTAATTTATTTTATACTCTACCTTAGGAGCCTTTCACAACTCCACAGATGAGTGGTCTTAGAAATGTAGTTGCTGATGGACCGATAAGGGATGGCTTCTTCCCACTCTTCTCCTATATAGAAATATTCTCTAGTAAAATTAGCATATTTGCTATGATCTAACAAATCAAAATAAAATTAAAGCAAGAGTTCTAAATACGTACAATCCTTCTAACATGCTCTGAGAATGAAATGGAACCCCCAATATGTCTTGAAGGTCCTATGCCTAGTCCAAATCTTTCTCGGTCTAGTCACTCAGGTATCTGCTGGATCGGGTTTAAACTCATAAAGACCTCAAAGTCATCCACCTCAGCCCAGATGGACTTCAACATGCACTGTCTCCCATGTTTCCTCCACTTATTCAAATTATCTCAGATAATTAGACTTGACAAGCACCTCCCAAGTTGCTTTCTTGATGCTACCTCCATCTTCGCATCCCATGAGAAATATTTCATAAAGAAAAGTAATATTACCATAAAAGCAATTAAATAAATGTTAAAAGAATTAATAATGATATTTCTAAGGAAATTTTTGTGAGAGCTTCCTCCAGATCAGCAACAATCCAACCTAATAAAACAAACATATTAAGTACTCTGCAATATAATAAGACACTTATATAGTTACTCCTCAACTAATCTTAACAACATCTCAACCAACAAACACAACACTTTTATATCCAATTTGTCATGTACACGCCATATATAAAGGCTATAAGTGAAATGAGTTATACTGAACTCTTCCTTAATAAAAAGATTTTATCTTGTGATAGCTCCATTTATAAATTATCTAATGTCAACCCTATGCCTTGAAATGGAGGCGATAAAGTAGACACGCATCTAAAAGAAGACTCAACAAACCTAAAAGCATGCAAATATCAATTTTCACACATAAAAAAAAATTAAGAATAATAATCTAAAATATTTTAATGTATTATGTTCACTTACTTCTCATTCTCCACAATCAACAAAATCCTACCAGATGTTGAGGTCACAGCTATAGACATGGTCGATGGTGTAGACCCAATTGATAGTGAAGGCGATCGCAAATCAGGTTTCGAATGGTTCGAATGCACCAAGATGATTCCAGATGGTCAGATGGATAAGGTATGAAATTCCTCTAGTTTGAGTGGTATTAGCTAGACCTCTCTACATGGATAGTGTACCGCGACGTCCTCCTTTGTCCCCTCTACCGTGACCTCCTCATTTGATCCTCGAATTCGCATGTCTTAGTGAATATATAAACATGTTAGTACAAGTTTAAGAAAAATAAATAAATAAAACATATAAAAATTATGAACATAATGTAAATCACCTAATTAATCATTACCATTATCATCCGTTCTTCAATCAGATTCCAAACTCGCATTCAATTTATGATTCATTCTCCATTTCGCTTCCACTTCGAATCAATTTGTATATCGCTCCATTAGATCGACTCAAGGACATTGGGTTCATCAGAGACAACTCTATTGCATGAAATTGCATATCATCTTCGGAATGGTTGGGCTTCAGGTGGTGGATGAATTTTATTCCGTATGATTGAGGAATTTCCACAATGTACCACGTTTTTATTTTATTAACAACCCAATTAATTCCAGCTTCCACGCTTCTAAGCTAGATATGGACAATAATACACTGAAAGGTTTCGTCGAGCCAAAACAAAAGGTTCATACTTTCTTATTAAATCTAATATTTGGTTTACCTCTACAATGTTATATTTAGGATGAACCCTTGTCCCGATATTCAATATTGGATCAAACCATTCACACTTGAACAATATCAGTTGTTTGGATCAAGAAGCCAGATATTCCAACTCTACAACTTCCCGGCTAACCATAGTAGTCATTCTCATGAAGATTATTATAGTTAGACCTTTCGGCGGTGAGACGCCACTATTCATCAGGCTCTTTGGTCTCCATGTCCCATTGAGTGAAATTTATATCCATTTAAAATACTCGATATGTTCTACAAATTCAAAGGTCATTTAGCAAGATCCTCGAGTTATGTGTTCATGATATACTCAAGGATTGTTCACCTATATAAATTAAAGTGATTCAAGTTAATATAAGTATGGGTATATATATATATATATATATATGTGAAAAAGTAATTTTTAAGTGGCATACTACCATTACTTACATATGTATTAAACCAAGAGGCGAATTCCTTTTCTAGTAGTGTATCTATTTCGTTATCAATAAACCACTGAATTTTCGTATATATATATATATATATATATATATATATATATATATATATATATATATATATATATATGTGAAAAGTACTTTATGGCATACTACCATTACCTACATATGTATTGAACCAAGAGGCGAATTCCTTTTCTAAAGAGTGTATCTATTTCTGCTATCGCTATGTCCACTGACTCGTGATAAACACAAGATAAATCCTTATAAAACCAAATAATTTATATAGTCATATTATAGATAACTACATAAATGAAAAAGTTGGGATTAGTAACACTTAATATCTAATCAACAAGGAATACTTATTATATGGATCCAATTTCTGTTAATTCAACAATATATAAGCGCAGTAGCATGAACTCTTCCAATGATAGCGCTTCGATGTGGCTCATTTAAATGTCATTCCGCTGTATTTGAAAATAGATAATGTCTCCTCGTTTTCCTCCCCAATTTTCACAAGCATCATTATTTTGTGTCACCCTTCTCGTATTTCTGTGTGTACATGCTCCTCAAAATAGTATGAACAAAATAATGAAGCTTCTTCAACTGTTCAGGCATTGCATATCAACCTTCAACACGTGCTCTTATTTTTCACATTATTTTTTAGCTTACGAAAGTGTACCTACATTATATGTCTCGATTGGTCATTTGCATAAGTGAAAAGTAAGTAATCATAGTAACAAAGAATTACCTCTCGAAAGGATACATCCACCGATATTGCATCGCCCACAAGTCGCCAGGAAATCAGATGTGCAAATGCTCCACCGAGTCAAAGAAGCTAGAAGGGAATATGCGCTCAAGCTTACACAGAATAACTGGGATCTCTTCCTCTAGTCGAGCCACGTGATCATTTTTGATAATTGTAGAAGTCAGATCCTTGAAAAACATGCTCAACTCTGTTAGTGCCTTCCACACATTCAGGGCAACAATTCACAGAAAGCAACTGGCAACAACCTCTGCATGAAAACATGACAATCATGGCTCTTCATCCCAAACAACTTAAGCTTTTGCATGTCCACACATTGAGCCAAATTTGATGCATATCCATCTAGGTATCTTAGATTTTTAACCCACTCACACAACAATTGTTTTTCGATCTTATCAAGTGTGTATCAAGTTTTAGAGTACTTGGTCATTCCTCTCGCCTTCTCCAACTCGAAAGGCCGATAATATCATTCAACTCATGCTCCAGATTCTGAGTGTCTTTAGTTTTACCCCATTACATTCATAACCGTAGCAAACATGTTCTCAAAGACATTTTTCTCAATGTGCATGACATCTAAGTTATGTTGAATGAGTAGCGTGCTCCAGTATGGAAAATCCCAAAATATGCTCCTCTTTTTCCATCAATGAGCTTTACATATAAGAGGCTCCAATTTCAATTACCTTTTTCAATCCAAGGTTAGTAATTAGATGTCAAATTTACTTCACCTAATATAGGAGGTGTCGTGGCTGTTACCACCATATTTTTTATGAAAAACATATCTATTTCTTCGAAATATGTGGTCTGCAGGTAAAAACTTACGGTGGGTGTCAAACCAAGATTGCTTTCCACTCTTTGAAAGTGTGAATGCCTTTGAGTGACCCATGCAATACGGACATGCCAACCGACCAGCTGTGCTCCACCCTGACAACATTGCATAACCAAGGAAGTCACATGTCAACATTAATGCCTTAACTGAATTTGCCTTCGTTGAAAATGTCATATGCTAAAATTCCAACATCTCCACAATTCTTTAACTTGGCTATAAGCGGTTACAAAAATCTAGCTTATGTTTGGGATTCCTAGACCAAAGACAAGTACGCTAAAAACATAGATGTCTCTTTTCATACACAACCATGGCGTGAAATTATAAACCGTTAAAATCACCTACTATGATGAATATTGTTGCCTGACCGCCCAAATGGTTTGAACCACGCATAATGTTCTAGTCTCACATTTCTACTCTCAAGTGCAAAATCGGGGTGTACTATATTGAAATGCTTCCAAGCAATGGAATCAGAGCAATGTCGCATTTCTCCTTCTACAACCTCATGCTCTGCATGCCACCTCATATCATTAGAGGTAGCCTTAGAAGCATATAACCTTAGTAGTCAAGGAGACAAAGGAAAATAGTACATTTTCTTGTAGGGTACATTTGTTTTTCTTCTTGTATTTGTTTCTGCTTGAGTCGGTCTCTTATATCGTTGATGGCCACAAATCTTACAAATTGTGAGATCATTGTCTTCTCCACAAAACAACATACAACCATTGTTACAAACAATGGATCTTTCCTCAATTGGTGTTTTAAACCTCTGACCAACCTTTTAGCACTGTAAAAGTTCTCGGTCACGAGATTCTCATATGATACAACCACCTTTATCAATTGAGCAATATCATCAAAATCCCTTTGAGACATGTGGTGTTCTACCTTCATATTCAACACTTTAGCAACCAATGATAGCTGCAAATGTTTTTGGCAACCGGGCCACAATTCTTTATTCACAACACTTAGCATGTCAAAAAACTTTTATGCTTTTGGATTTGGAGGTTTATCCGATATTTCATTAGGATTGAAATCAGGCCTGGTAGCATCCATAACCATATTATGGTATGCATTTTCAACTGACTTAGATGTTGGTTGGGCATCACCAGAATTTTGAATTGAATTTGTCTCATGTCCCCTGTCTTGCCTAAACATAATACCCTAAGATAAAGCCATTCTTCATCCAGTGATACTTTACAGTATCAATTTGATGATAACTATGGTTTTGGAACTTCCTAAGTGTAGATGGACACTTTATCTTGTTACCATCCATCCATTCGAGTTTACTACATGTGAATTCTATAAATTCCTCCAAATCAACCAAAAACTCTAGGTTTATGAGTCTAGAATACATCCAACTTCGATTTGAAACCATTTTAAATGTTAAGCTTGACAATTGTAGACAACAGTAGGGAATAAGTCAATATTTTATAAGAAAATAAATCCATGAAAAGCAATTGTAGCATGTAACACACTCTACTAGAAAATTGAAAAAACTTAATTGTGAAACATTTAGTGATTATAAGTATGTCAAGAACTTACTATAAGTTAGGTGGTGGTTCCTATATCCCATTTAGCAATGCATAATTCCTACTAGTCAATTACATAGTGTCTTATTCTCTACTTTGAGAAAATTCCATCAGCATTTCCCCTTAGTTCTCCAAGTACATGATTTGATTAAGGTATAAACACAATATTAGTTACTTAACTAAGTAGCTAATATTATATCACCTTATCCAAATATGCACCTAGAGAACAAAAAGGAATGACTGTCTGAATCTCTCACTATAGAAAAAACACTAGTAAATCACTTAGTAGGCATTATGTATTTCTAAACTATCCAAACTGATACCCAAGTATCATTTGTAGACAAATTCATCAATCATATGATAGACATATAAATCTGTAAAATTAAGATCAGTCTAACAAGAAAGCCATTTCCATAATTTTACAATTTATTTTCTTTAGTACATGATATTATAATTTATCATAAACGATACTTGAAATCCGAGAACTAAGGTTTTTCATGTATGTAATTAATCTAAGGTGTAAAACTATCAGGTATTACTTAGGGTCAAAACATGGTACTCTTATGATGTACCTAAAATGTACTCATAACTGAGCTATATGGTCCACTTGGGGTGGATTAAAAGCCTAACATCAATTTCTCAGATGCAACTACAATTTTAAGGAGGATACTAGTCCAATTTTCTTTCTTTTTCCCAACCGAAAATCGCCTCAAAACTGATGGTATGTATGGTCAAAACAAAGTGTACTCAGAAGGCCCTTAAAATGGACCATAACTTGAGCTATAGAGGTCCAATTTCAATGTTCAAAATCCTAACATCAATTTCTCAAATGCAGCTACAATTTCCTTGGAGAACACTAGTCCAACTTCCCTCTTTTTCCCAACCGTAAATCAGTCCCAAAATCTGGATAGTATTTATGGTCAAAACAGGTAAATTTCAGAGAAGTCCTCAAAAATGGGACCCTAACTAAGCAGAGGTCCACCTGGGTGATTCAAAGCCTAACACTAAGTTCAGATGCAAACAATTTCCATGAAGGATACTAGTCCAATTTCCCACTTTTTTGGTCCGAAAATCAGTCCCCAATTGAGCCATAAAACAGCCCACAAACCAGCCATAAAACAACCATAAAAAGGGTCCCAAAACAGTCCCCAATGGAGCCATAAAACAGGGCACAAAAGTTTGAAATAAGGCACAAATGCTGGAAATAAGGTCAAACAACCCCTTAAATTAGTCCCAAATAGTCCCTTAAGTCTAAAACAGTTTAAATAAGCCCCCTTAAGGTAGAAATAAACCAAAGTAGGAAGAACCCTACCTCTTGATTTCCGGAAATCTCCTCCTTTGGATCTTCTATGAAATCCCTCATTTTTAGTATGTAAGCGTGACCTGTCGAGTGATGAACTTCTTGACTCTGGCTTAACGAATTCGACCGACTTAAGCCTTCTTGATCTGGCCGAGAAAGTTTGGATTTTCTCTCCCTTTTCCCTCTCTCCCGTAACAACAGCCAAAAATGACATTTTTCTGCCCAAAAGTCCCTTTTGTTCTAACTTATCCAACTTAAATGCTTGGCCCACGTCGCGCTACGTGTCCCTGACTTACTCGGGTCCGTTTTCACCCCAAAACGATTTATTTCGTCTTGATTGAAGCTCAAATTATTTTAAAATGAACTTACTTAAATTATTTTCCAAAAACAAGATTTTTCTCAAAAATCCTATTTTTAGGGTCCACCAGCGCCTCCGTCACCCCGAAAATCATGAAAATTCCGACTGTCTCGGAATTCAACAAAATTTGTCTATATAAATAGATTTTGCGAGAAGAATCCAACCCAAGTGAAGTCCGGCTTCGCCATTTGACATCTATAAAATTCCTCAGGCTCAGAACTCCGTACTATCGTGACACTTACCGTTTTGTTATTTTTAAGAAAAATTCAAATTTGCCCGGGTTTTACAACTTAGATATTTTTAGTTTATAAAATTCATTATAAATGTAAAAATTAAAGCACGTATTTAATTTAATTACTTTATTAAGCATTGATTTGTTATTAAAGTAATTTAGTATTTAAATTTGTCAAACACTTAAATATTATATTTTATAGTTCAATTTATCATTTAATTAAATATTTTTAAAATTTTATAATACTTTTAAAATTATAATTCAATATGTGTGCAAATTGACTTATTTTTTAATTTTTCCATAATTGATTTTTTTTAGAAAGTTATAAATCTTTTAAAAAGTTGAATCTAAACTTGTCATAATTCTAGAGAAGTTACAATTTTGAATTACATTTAAAAGTTGTAAATCGTTTTGAAAATGAACTGAAACTCTATTTTTGAACTTTATGATTGATTTTTGAAAAGTTACAAATTTAGCTACTACCAACAATGTGTAGTAGGTATTCAACTACTATATAGCTACTACTTAAATAAATTAATATGTTACTACTAAATAGCTATTTAGCTACTAACACAATGTAGTAGCTACTTAGTTACTACTTAGTAGCTACGGTTTTTGTTTCGTAGTATTTCAAATTTTCTAAATAGTAGGCCGTAGTAACTATTTAGCTTACCAACCCTCAATGCGCAAGAGTTATATGGTAGCCATTTAGTGACTTAAACAAATGTAGTAGCTATATAGCTCTTTAGCTACTACATAGCTACTACTTTAGGTAGCTACGGTTTTAATTGTTGGGGTTTTAGTTTAAATAGTAGTAGCTATGTAGTAGCTACTACATAGCTACTACTTAGCAGCCTAAGTTTTGGCTTGATAAGATTGGGCTTGTAAATAGTAGCTATTTAGTGACTAACATCAATTTATTAGCTATATAATAGCTATTTAGCTACTACTATTAGTAGCTACTATTGGCGAAGCCACTTTTTGCTACTACAATGTTGCTATTTAGTAGCTAAGTCTAACACCTTTTATACTAGTAGCTATTTAGTAGCTATGTGCAGTTAAATAATGACTCGTAGTAATGATTTTAGTAGTTATTTAGACTTTCTAGTAGTGTCTCCCCTAAAGGGACATCTTAGATAACTCTAATTACTAATATTATCTCAATTACAATGTTATCTTGTTATTTTGAAGAACCACGGGATTAAATAGTTAAGAAGAGTCAAATGATGCGAAAAATAATAAGTGAAAAGTTCGTTATGATAATTCTCCAAATAACAATGAAGACCATTCGAATAAGAAAAAGAAAGATTCCTGAGACAATAATAGATAATGATGGCTTCTTTCAAAATTTCCACACAGAGAATTTTCACTGACAACAAAGGTTCGATAACAAATAAAGTTTTTTTGATGATGTATTTGTTTGCTTATCCTATAATGTGTCAGCATATATGATAATATTGGATAACAAACATCCAAAATCTTATGTGAAATATTATGAATGAGAGTTAGTATTTTTAATGCACAGAGTGTTACGTAATTTTTGTAACCCACTATTATGTGGTTTAATGTATGCATAATGTATATGATTACCTAAGAATGAATACATAACATTTGTAATTTATTTGCATTCAAGGTGTTAACCTACCATGACCCATTATTTGACATAATGGTAATAAATATTGTGTGTAACTCCCATGTGATATTTGATGGGAAGACAATAAGTTTTCTTTTTCTTTTTATAAAGGTTAAGGTCTAAAGTCACACTCTCATATTGTTTATGTCTTATGGTTGTTTTGCAAGGTAATCAACTCACTTCTGAAGTGCTATCTCTCATGGAACAAGGTAAGTAGGGTGCTCAGGGGCCTAGCTTTTGGATCGATTTGAGCATAATATTCAATCCAAACTTATGATATCAGTTTGAAAAAATTACAATCCGATCCAAATCGTTCAAAATACTCAAACCAACCAAACCTAATATGGTTCTGGGCTCGGCTTATGGTTCTAAACTTACTTCGCTTTGAAACCCCTAATTTATGTATTTAAAAGAAATACCAGAACAAAATAATCTAATTTTTTCATAAACTTGAAAATGAAAATTCTACAATAAAATATTCAACAAACATGATAAGAAAAATAGTTTTAAATACCTAATAAAATTAAGTAATTACAAATCTCTCTTAAACATTGATACAAATTATCTAATAAAATCTAAATTTTGGTACAACCTAATAAATACAGTAGAAAAAAGCTCACATATCATTTTCCACTCCGATTTTCCTCCACAAATTTACTTTGATTCTCCAATTTAGCAAAACATAGAAAAAAAAGAAGAGAAGGTCATTTTATATATCACAAATATATAAATTTCAAACTAAAAGGTTTATGTATAATACTCAGGTAATTTCTTCATACTTTTCAACCTCCTCAAAAATTTCTAGAATTGATTATGTGATCTTTCTTCAACTAAGCCTTAGAACAAACATGCCACCACTTGTTTTAGGGAAATAATGAACTCCTAAATGCATCGGGCATACCTCCACTTATACTAAAACTGATTCGTGGCTTAATGCTGAAATGAGAATTGCCAATATGTTCCTTGTCATCCCTGGGAGAGAATCCGAACATTTGTGGCTATCTAACTTCCCACCTCAATCCAAAATATCAAAGATCCCAACTTTTCAAGATTATCTAACAAATACTTTCCAATTTTAGATTTAGTCTCCAAAGATGCCTATTCGTCCAATTTCTTTTCAAATGCATCATCAATATCATCACTATCATTATCATCAATTCCCCCCGATTTAGAGGGAGTATTTATTTCATTCCCAAGTTCACTTGAATAAAAATCATTATACCATTCATACAATCAATTGAAAGTTGATTTAACCAAAGCAATTTTTGTGACAGCTTCACTTGCTTCATAGACTTGCTCAAAACAAAATTTCACATACTTCATCTTATATCGGGGATCCAAAATAATAAAGTAACATGCAATAAATAATTACATTACAAAATTTCCTCCCCAATATTTGGAAAATTTTTGGTTCATTCTACATGCATAGGCTCTATCTTTATCCCCCTCCTCCCCCATAACCCCATTAGCCATTTTCTGCAATGTTCTTTGCATAGACACTAGTTCTTTAAAAAAAAAATTTGAAGTAACATGCAAAGATCCCGAAAACTTCAAAGTAACATCGTAAACATCTTCAACTTAACAAACACCTGTTTCATTCCAATCTTCTTTTCGGAGGGTTCCTTAACTTTCTCTTTTTCAAAATGTTTTTATATTTAGTTTTTTTTTTTTAATCATGATATTGCAACCTAAGAAATGTCGCCTAAATTTTTCTCTCACAGATCCAACATCAAATAGGTGGAATTCTACCTAGTCTTCACATCAAGGCACGAGAGACGTTTATTTGATATTTTCACATGTTCAACACACTTTTTAAAAACAACAAGTCTAGATGGAGATGATCTAACACATCGAATCGCATTTCAAATATTGATAATAGACTCATTATGCTCTTTCGTGACCATCTTGGAACAACAAGATTCAAAATATGTATGATGATGCTTAAAACATGCGTGTGGGCCCTGAATTCAAACCCAAGAGACAAACCACCACCAAGGCTTAAGTAGCTTAGGGGGCGTTTAGGAGCGAGCCCAAAGACAAGAGCTCAGCCCATGACGACATCCCGCTTATTTCTAAGGCACGAGCCTGTAGGAAACTTATTCCTAAGGAGCTGTTTGTATTGAAAAGCCCAATGAGCCTGACTGGCAATGTGGACTACCACCATCTACCAAACAAGACGTATAAAAGGGAAGTACCCATCTCCATGATCCGATATCTACTCATTAAAGGAAGAAGGATCCCCACGACTACGACTCTACCTAGTAAGGAAAGAAGGATATCTCACGATCACTCTGGTTCCCTAATTATCCTCTAATATTCAAATTACACAAGAAAAAGGGATTCTCTACCCAATCGGGAAGTAACCATATCGCCGTTTCAACAAGGAAAGTCATCGTGATCACCATGATAAATACCTATAATTCCACTGTGAGAAAGGTACGTTGAATCACAAAACTAGCAATAGTTGATCCATTTCCTTCATAAGAAAAAATTGACTTAGGTGATCTGAGAGGCGACAAGACGCCCCAATCGACTACCCTTTGTGTGTCAGACATCGATCCGCCCAACGAATCCGCCCAACACTCGAGCACACCCAAATTCTAGTTTCAATTGAAAAAACACGATCAATGTGCATAACAACGAACATGCAAGAATTCATTGTTTAAAACCTTACACCTCCAAGAAAATTGATCTTTCAAATATGCAATAGCTAAATCATTAGAACTAAAGATTATCAATGTGAGTCAGGAGAATATGCTTAATGCCCTAATTCAACAAACAACTCTCAATCACTCTTCCAATTGTGCTTCCTTTATGATTAGGAACTTGGCAAAAGTTCAAAATTCGTTTCTGTAACTTCCAATCTTGATCAATCCAATGAGCAATTAAGCACATATAATTATAATTCTGAATAGATGACCAAGTATCAGTTGTTAAGCACAAACATTGATTCTTCAAAAAAAATTTCAAAAGTGTTTTATGCTTCATAAAAAGTTTAATGCAATCTCTCCAAACAGTGATGCGAGAATGAATTACAAATCTTGGCTCCAATAAGTGAGAATAATCCTTAAATCCCTCCTCAACGACTCTAAAAGGCAATTCATCACGAATAATCGTTGATGTCAAGGCTTGTCTAATTGCTTCATGATCATACTTAACAACCTTTAAATTCCCCAAATTAGCAACATCACCATCCCCAACCTCTTTTTTTAGTATAAAAACTAATGGTCTTTTGTTTTTTATCAACCATTGTACAATGAGATTTCCTACATTTAAATTGCAAGTGACTCCATAAATTGCTAGTCCCACTCTTTTTAGAATCACTAGCATAATATTTACTACACAATTACACGATGTGATCGTGAATTTTTCACACAATATTCTCGTGAGATGATCCCATATTGCGTAAAAATTTTCTTGCCTTCACTTTCTTTTTCATTCTTTTTTAAGTTTTTTATGGAGTGCATGGCTTTTTACCTTCTGGCTTTCTTTGTCGTCTAAATCCCTTATTTGTAATTTCAGCACTATTATCTCCCACCATCATCTTTGCCTTCTTCTCGAATTTTTGATGCAATTCCTCTTCAATATAACTTCAACATTTAATGGCACATCCTCATCCATCTATAAAAAATTAAATTAAATACACTTATGTTAGGAACCTAAATTAGAGGTACATTAATTTAATCTATGGTAATGTTGAATTGTTTTATTAAAAGATGGTAATTTATATAATATAAGAAAACCTCCAATTAGTACATACATATGGGCAACCGATCAAAACCTAGCTTTTATTTTTAGAATTTTCTTAAGTACAAGTATTTACAAATAAAATATTACAAAAATAAGCAATCTAACATTTAAAATAATTAAGTACAAGTACTATTAAGTTTTAAAATTTTATTTATAATTAAATAAAAAAACAAACACCACTGAAGTTAGTTTATCAAATACTGACTACCCCATTCTCGGAAAAGATGATAATGAGAAACCATATGGCCCTAATAAACAATCTAACAGTTAAATTTTTTTAAGTATTATTTAGTTTTTATAATTTTATTTAGAATTAAATAAAAAAAGTATTATTCATATACAAATATTCTTAAGAAAGACGAAAAGAGTATGGCAGACAACAATTTCCCACTTTAGCTCATTCTCTCTAAGTCTTTTGGGTTCAAGGCTACTTAGGCATTTTCATTTTTCTTTTTCCAATTCCAGGTCACTTCACCTTCACTTTGTGGTTATGTGGTCCATCGAGGCATAGCATATACTACTGATATGATAGTGTAGAAAAAAAATAGTGGAAAGACTAAAGACTCCCACTTTGCTCATATGTGCCATATTGGCTGCTTGTCTTTCATTTTTCATTTTGTTTAGCTGTCATTTTTAGTGCTTGATCAATTATGTGTTTTGTATTTTAGGTCTTCGTCAAAGCTTAGAAGACTAAAGCTTACTTTAAGAGGTTCCACGTTAAATCTAAGAGTAGCCAAGATCGACCAAAGAGGAAAAGACAGTTTACCCCTGGTTACTTTGTTTAGCTGAGGGAAAGACTGACTACATAGAAGAAGGCTCAAAAGGCTTACTTTGTTTAGCTGTCATTTTGGGTTTATATTTGTTTGCTTCTTATGAGTTTAATTTCTCAAAATCTCTACAAAGGGAAAGACTGACTATAGGGCTAAGATTCGCCTAATTAACCAAGACAAAAACAAGTACAACATTCAAGTGGTCGCTTGTCAGGCAATTTGTATCCGCCTAATCAAACCTAGAATATTACCTATAAAAAAAAATCCAAACTTAAGAATATTGGATTGTCCCCCTTCAAGGCTTCAACTATGGTCTCCTTGGTGGTTTTCATTTTGTGTCTGTGTGCTAAATATTTGAATCAATGGTGGTTGTATCAATTTACAATAACATGGACTTGTTTCAATTTACAATAACATGGAGAAGAGAAGGGAGGATTCAGGGGATTCAGAGGAGGAGATAGTGAGGCTAAAGAAGCAAGCCTCTATTTCTTGAAAACCAAACATATAATACAAGAAATACAGAAGATTAATTAAATAAAACCACTCACCCTTGTCTTTGTTTTCGCCATTGATGAGCTCCAGAAAGTTGCTTACTTTGTTCTTGTGTGCTTTCCACTAGATTTGTCCTTAGAAGAAAAAAAAAATAGAGGAGAAAAGGGGAAAACTAGAACCTATCAACTTAGACAACCGTGGAAAATGTGGAAGATTGAGGCTTGTGTGGTCAAGAAGAATGGTAAAGCACGAAAGTGTAAGATGAGAAGATGAATAATTAGGGGTTAAAACATTTATATATGAACCATATAAATGGTTTGGGTCGATTCGTTTTAGTCGGTTTTCAATCCTAAACCGTGAACCGAATTGATATGTTGGTTTTTACAAAATTTTAAACGGACCAAACCTATGAATCTTAAAACCACTACTTGCCAGTTCGACGGCTTCGACAGCTTTCTTTACAATTTATGAATACCCCCTAAAGGTAAGGACATGATCATTCATTTATCTTTCTTAAGGTTTTGTAGCTATTATATTTATAAGGATCTAAATTGGTTATAAAATGAATTATTTCCATAAAGTTTTGCTTAAAATACTACCATGTTCGTCGTGGAAAAGTATAAAAACACAATGCAAAATTAGCATAGTAATAAACATTTAATTAAAAACATTTGTCTTCCTTGATGACTTTATCCCAATCAATTTCCAACGCAATTGCACTACAATATAAGGTTTTTTGGCCTAAAGTCCCACCTATCGAGATAATTTCATCTAATATGATCTTTTAGGTGATTTTATTTTTAAATACTTCTATTCTACATAAGTCACTTTGTATTTTTCAATGATAATTGACTTTGCCCTTGGACTACATGAAAACCAGGTTCAAATCTTTATAATAACAAGGATTACAATGTGATATATAAAGTGAATAAATACACGAAAAAAAGACTTCCATTTAACACAAAATATTATTTTTACCAATAAATATATAAGAAGTCTAATTTTTGACATTACCATCAACAAGTGTATTTTTTATGCTCCATTGTAAATAAAAAAACAATTAATAAAATCGAATTTTATTTATTAATTTATTTTTATGCATGGTGCTTTTTCATCGAGCACCGGGTCGGAGTTCGTAGGAGTCAGCCGAGCCGACTGTTGACCGATCGCGTATAACCCGTAATCAGACCGAAGGATGATCCGGCGAGGGTGTGCCTGCCGGCCTGAATGCCTGCTAGTTTCTTTCTACGGAAAAGGAAAGAATTTAACCGTTGATGACATTAAGGATCAAGGCATCTTTTGTTGGGTGATTACCTGATATTTATGTTGGATGATCACGGCGACTTTCCTCGCTGATGATGATACTTCGCATTTTCCCATTGGGTATGGGATCTTTTTTTCCTTATCGCTAACTGAGTGTTTAGAGGATAATTAAAGGGTCAAAATCGTGGGGGATCCTTCTTCCCTTAATTGATATCATATCATGAATATGGAGTGCTTTCCTTTCTTACGTCTCAACTCGGTGTCACTGATTATCCTTTCGCTTACCATTCTACCACTCAGCTTAGTTTCCTCGACCCTAAAGCCTGATGCCTCGGGGAACCAGACACCATTATGGGTAGAGTTCCACGGTGAGGCTCTTCTGCCGGCCTCATGGAGGATGCCAACTGCTTTCAGCCCGCTCTCTAGGACCGTGCACCGTGCCCGCTGGTTGCTTTAATTTCTAGGCACCATCAAGCCGCTCTCAGCCCTTTCGCAATAAGCGGGCTCAGTAAGGGCCAATCGTTGGATTGAGTGGCAAGTTCCACGTGGTCGGACAGGGTTTGTTGGTCTAGGCTTGTCGCCGTCAATTGTATTGCGATAATGATGGCTTCTCTTGACTTTTGCACCCGTTTCGGCTAACGTTTCGAGTGTTTTTTGAAGCGTCCCACAGTTACTCGAACCGTATTCCCCTTGTTCTCTAATCCTTATTATTAGTTTTCCTCTTTTTCAATTTCCCCTGTTCTTCAAACCTTTTTTCCTGTGGCCTCGGATTTTTTTTTTCTCGAACTTCTTGGATCACGTAGGACTTTTTTGGGTGATTTCTATCATTTTATCTCACTTGGAGTTGTTTCTCGTGTTCCTTTCCTTAGTTTGGTACGTCTTCTTTCTTCTTCCCCTGCTTATCTTTACTGCCTGAGTTTACGGGTCCCAGCTGCCGTTGTTCGTCCCTTCTTTCCCAATTTTTTCGGGCCACTTCACCTTTATCATTCATTCGAATTTCCATTACAATTGCCTAATCATGCATACTTCCTTTGGGCCCAGTCGTGTAAAACCCGAGAAAATTCTAATTTTATGAAAAAGGGTAAAATGGTAATTTCGGTAAAAATCTGAAAATTTTCTAGATCTCAGATGACGAAACGGACTTCATCGTTGGAATCGTCTCGCGAAATCTAGCTACCACGTCGAATTTCATCGACTTCCGAGATAGTCAAAATTTCACGCTTTTCGAGCACGGTATCTGTGGGTGCCGATGACGGGCCATGGTAGAGATACGCTGACGCGACAAAAGTCACCTACTACATGTACCCATGTGACACATGTTGCATGATTAGTGAGAGGATGGAGATGAAAGGCTTAGATTAAGCCATGTGTCAAAAATCAAGCTAAATGACACAATGAGAATTAAGTTAAAAGAGTAAGTGAATAAGACAAAAGAAGAATAGTCTTCTTCTTCTCCATTTTGGAGAAAACGTGTAGCAGGTGTGGATTTCAGATTTTAGAGAGAAACGCTGATTCTCTAGATTTCAGTCTCGACCGTCTGCCTTCTTCTGTCAAGAAGCAAAGTTGTTCACGTGCTGGCTACGCTGCGGTACCGACAGGAGTTTCAAAAGTCCAAGAGGTGCAGGATCTTTTCCTACTTTCTTTATTCTTTGGCTAAGAGCCATTTTAATGGACGGATTTGTTGGTCCTGGATGGTCGGCATATTGGTCCCAAAATCTTAGCTGCTAGCTAAAATCCCTACTTGTGCGGCCGTGAACAGGCCGAGCCTGTGTGGTTTCATCACTCGTGATATGTCAGGTGATTTTTGTGTGGTTCGTGATTCAAAATTAATTGCTTGATTTTAATTAGCTCATGTGAGCTTTAATTTTTTGATGTGATTGCTATGAATTGAATAACATGATTTATGTGAGTTAATTTTGTTAATATATGCATGTAAATATATTAAAGATGAATTGTTTGGAATCGTATATCGCATTCCATACGCACTCAAAATTCTAGAACGACAGTGGGAGTGCATGACACGAAAATGAAAGAAAAGTGAAATGGTTGTAGAAATTTCAAGGAAGATTTTCAAAGAATTGCCTTGAGAGTGGTCCAATGAAGCTCATCTCTGAGATGAATTCCATGACTATGAAAATGATCCAACACCCGCCGAGGGTAGTCCAATATATTTACCGAAACTCAGTAGTGTGTTTTCAAGAACAAAAAGATTTTGTTTTGAAAACTGTATTTTTACTCCCATTTGGCTTAGGTATGTGTGAGGGAGTAAGTGAGGACTCGAGACATGGGATTGGGCATGTAGACATTCAAGTAGGATCATGTATTTACTTGAGTGTGCTCGCTGTCATTACATGCGCATCTCAGTGGGGATTAACCCATGTAGGAAATTACTGATTATTTGGGCATTGCTCATCTCCGTCGAGGATCATTATTTCAGTAATGTGAGGAAGGTGAGGACGACACTCACTAGAGGTCGTATTTGAGAAGAAAGCCCACATGTGGCTTTGGTAGATATACTTTTCTAGAGCAATATGTATTAGAACTTTAAATTTTAATATATGTTTGAATTAAGAGTGATTTATTAACTTTAACTACATGTAATATATTTGGTTGAAATATATTTTGTGAGTATTGATGCATACCTAAGTAATATTTTAATATGTACATGTCTCATGATATGAGACACAGATATTCGCAGTCGACGGTTGTCAACTGACACCCCGATTCAAGGCCAAGTCAGTCCTTCCGATCTACACACAGGTAGTTCGCGAGGGCCTGACTTAGTGGCGTATAGGAGGAGGTCTTACTGTCCCAAGTATTGTTGTTGATCAGGTCCTTTTAGCGGGTCACCCTTCCCCTTATGGTAAAGGCAAGGGTAAGGTCAGTGAGATCAGGTATCCTGGAAGCTCTGCCTACTTGAGGGCTGCTGTGCAGAATGCCGAAGGTGTGGGCCCTATTCTGGTCGAGCCCTCTTTTGGACATAATTTCGCCTCTAGCTATAAGCCTCCCTTTGGTGTTCGGGTTTGGTGCCCTGACTTTCTCACTTCTTACATCATTCAAGTGTCGAAGATGGTGTGCTTCTTCGAGAATGACCTTCGCTTCCCTCTGCATCCCTTTATCAAAAGCGTCTTGCAGCATTTTAATGTCTATCCGGCCCATCTTTCTCCCAACTTTTGAGGCATTCTGGTCGGGCTGTTGGTCGCCTTTAGGGATAAAGGTCTGGGGGTATCTAGCATTGCTTTACTCTTAGACTTTTTTAGTGTGAAGGAGTCCGTAGATAGGCTTACATCGCAAACGCTTTAATGCCAAGTTGATCATTTTGGATCTCCTGTATTCCCATAAACACTGGAAGGAACGGTATTTTTTTGTTGGTGGTCGTAATTGGGAATATAATTTGGCTGATCAAGAAGACACGATTGGTATTCTGATCGTTGATCGCTCTGAACCTCCGTGAGCTCGTCATAAGTAATCGGGTTCAATTTAATAAAGTCACGCGAGGTGTTTTCTAACTTTGCTTACCGTGCGCCTCAGTATTCGCCGCCTCACCCGAGGATGAAGAGGTGAAGCAGAAGTCGCTGGGCGCCGCCTCTCGCGGGTATACTCGAAAGCTGATTAGGTTGGACATTCCTAAGCCTTTTGGCGTGTCTCCTTCTCGAGGCCCTCTCTGCCCTTTATCATGAAGACTTCTTGTGAGGGGCCTTGAGTCGTGAAACCCACTCGGGAAGAGCTCCAAGCCCGAGTCGAGTCATTGGTAAAGAAGAAGAGGAGCGTCAAGTGTAAAGCTCAGGCTCCCCCCGAGAGCAGCCTTGCGATTTGGGGTAAGGTCCCGAGGTTGGGAGCATTTTCTCCACCATCGACCGCTAAAGGGTGGGGGTCAGTCCCGACCAGTTCCACGAGAGGTCGCGCCTCTCCTCGTCGAGGTGTCCACGGCGGGTCCGAAAATTTGGTGGAGGAGCGTCGAGCTTCCTCTTACCGTTTCGCCCATTTAATGAGTCCCCGGTGCAGATTTCTGCCGGCCCTCCTACTATGCCAGAGAACGAGGGAAGGGGTTGCTTCGGAACCGAAGGAGAGGAGGACTCACGGCTTTAATCGGCTCGTCAGGCCGACATTCATTCACGGGGATTCGATCTCGTGATGGCTGATGCCATGTCCGCTCAGATGTTCGCCTTATCGCTTCCAGGAGCAGCCAATCGTGATTTCCTGACGCCTTTATTTGTTCGTCTCTATCTTCGATTTCCTCGATTTGCTCCTTACCTTTATCTGTTCTAGTAGTGGCTACCTAGCGTGAAGAGCTTAGCGAAGAGGGCTTTTCTTTTTGAGGGGTTTGCCAGGGTAGTAGAAGTGTACAAAGATGAGGTCGCCTCCCTGATCTCGGAGAGAGTCGACCTACGAGCTCAGGTGCGACACCTGAGTGAGGATGCAACAATGCATAGATTCGACCTGAAGCATACCTTGATGGCGAAATCGCAAGCTGAATAATAGGAGAAGAAGGCTTGGGATAAGCTGAGGTTTGTTTCTTACGAGCTGCATATGATTAAGGATGAGTTGCAGATCGCCAGGGAGGAGCTAAAGATGGCCAGGGACGAGCTGTGAGTTATCAAGGCTAGATAGTAAGCGGACAAGGAAGAACTGCAGGTGGTTAGAGATGATCTACGTCTTAAGACCACGACCTTGAACCGGGTCTTTCAAGAGGTTTATGAGGCCGAGAGCATAGTGGGGCGCCTGGATGACGAATGTCGCGGGCTTCGAGATGACCTCCAGAGGTAGCTGGCCTTAGTGGCTGAGAAGGAAGGGGTGATCGCCTAGCTGAGGGATGAAGCTTGCACCTTATGGGCCTCCGGTTGGCTCTCTTTTTGACGCAAGGCTTTTAAGGTCTTCCCAGGTTTGCGCTTTGATTTTCCCATTCCCGTTGAAGACGAGATGGGGAATCAATCGATAGGAAGATGACTCTAGGTGTCCTCACGCCTCTAACCCCTACTTTTCTTCCCGCAACTCCACGATCGAGGCCGCGATTCGTCTTCCTATACTTAGGCTTTTTCCTGTCATTCTTCTTCATTTTGGTAGCCTTTAGCCCTTGTAATGATGATTTTGACCTTTGTTGAAATGTTGATTCGCATATTCATACTCTTTGAGTCTTTTGCCTTTTTCACCCTTTTTATGGCTTCTAAATGAACTGAATTCTATGATTCTTGCTACAAGTGGGGCCACGCGGTCCTTTGATGGCCGTAGTTGTTTGGTTTCTGCTGAGTCCATGGTTCTTTTGAACTTAGCTATGCGACTCTTAGGAACTACAGTTGCTACGGGCTCTTTGCAAACCGAGTTACTGCGCTCGTGACAACCGAGCCCGTGCACTCCTTTGATCAACCGCATGGTTCCCCTCGTATCTAAGCTCCTTCTGTCCCTTGGACTAAACTACACGGTACCTCAGAGTCTCCAGCTAAGGTTCCTGCGGACCGAGTCGCATGGCTCCTTCGGCTCGGGTCTCGTATCTCCTTCGACTGAACCCATATCTCTCGTAGTCTCGAGCTCAGGTCTCCTGGTGGACCGAGCTGCATGGCTCCTTCGAAGTTTGAGCTCCATATCTCCTTTGGACTGAACTGCATGGTTCCCTCGGAGTCTAAGCTTCGTGTCTCCTGTGGACTGAGCTGCATGGCTTCTTCAAAGTCCGAGCCCGTGTCTCCTTCTGGATCGAGTCGATGGTTCCTTCCCGCCTAAGCCCGCGGTCTCCTTGAGTCGCATGGTTCTTCGGTCCGAGAGCTCGTGTCTCCTTTGGACTGAGCTGCATGGTTCCTTCGAAGTCTAAGCTCCGTGTCTTCTGTGGACTGAGCTACATGATTTCTTTGAAGTCTGAGCTTCGTGTCTCCTATGGACTGAGCTGCATGGCTCTTCCGGGTCCGAGCCGTGGTTCCTATGGATCGAGCCGCATGGTTTCTTCAAGTCCGATCTCCGGCTCCCGAATTGAGCTGGCGTGGTTTTTGATTATCTGGAGCCCGTGGCTCTTGCCGAAGTACGCGCTCTTTTTATTATCCGAGTCTATGTTCCCAAATGAGCTACGTGGCTCTTAATTATCCAAGCTCCGGGGCTCTTGAGTTGAGCTACGTGGCTCTTTATTTTCTGAGCTCCGGGGCTCCTAAACTGAGCTACGTGGCTCTTTTGTCTTCCTTCCCTTGGGAAAGCGCACGCAGTTTTAATGCGGTGTTTATGGATAACTCCATCAGACCCGCATGACTTCAAGCATCCGTGCTTCTTATAAATAATCACCTTCCTTCGATGGTGTGTAGTTATAATTCGCCTCCAAACTTCGCTCCTCCGATAGTGTCAAAGTTCGTATACGATGAAGCTTCGTGTTTTGATCACACGTGTAAAGTTCATGGTGGTCGTAGTTTAATGCTTGGTTCTCGTTGTTCGCCATTTGTCAGGGGTTTCTGCTCCCTAGTCTCGCTTAGCTGTGGGAGCTGGGCGTTGTTCCCTAGCCCCGCCATTTGATGGATTCAAGCTTAAGGGTCACGCTTGGAGGAGGCGGCGTGTTTTGAATGCTTCAAGGCCTGTTCCTTCTACTATACCTCTCCTCCCTTCTTTTCTCCTTCTCCTTCTTTTTCTTTTTCTTTTTCTCTTTCTTGTGGTTTTCACCTTGACTGGGTGTTTACCGATTGTAATTTTTTGAGATGTAGAAAACAGCTTTGCTGATTGTAATTTTTTGAGATGTAGAGAACGACTTTGTTGATTGTAATTTTTTGAGACAACTGTAATAAGAGTACAGTCTTTTGGAAACGTGTCTACTTGTTTGATTTTTTTTTTTTTTGTATCCTCCCCGGTCCCTTCTTAGTCCCATAGGTTTTTGACTAACCAAGCCTCCTGGCTCTTTCTTTACGATTTACGAAGGTTGGTAGACTGAAAATAAGCAAAAAATTTTATTCGAGCGGAAGTAGAACTGCTGCGTTTTATTAAAAGGTACAATTTGAGGTTTATGGGTAAAACCGCTTGAGGTGCTTAACATTCCAGAGCGCTGCAAAGGTCTTTCCTTCTTCGCTTAGAGCCCATAGCTGCCGTGACGTATTACCCGTGATACAATATAGGGTCCTTCCCAATTGGGTCCCAAATCTCCCGTGAGTAGGTCCTTCCTTGTCAAGTATTTCGAGTACTAGGTCGCCGGGCTTGAAACTATTAGGCATGACCTTCCGATCGTAGTATCTTGTCAAGCTGCTGGTAGTCCCTACTGTGAGCTTGCTCTCGGCTCCAGAGATCGAGGTTCAGGCGAGAGTCTCCTCGCGCCGCCAGATTTGCGAACTTGACCTTCAGTGATTCGAGCCTAACTCAATAGGGGCTATCGCCTACGCCAAATGCCACGCGAACTGAGTTTCTCGAGTTGCAGATCAAGGTGTAGTCCTTCAGATGCCCACAGCACCTTGGGAGGTATTCCACCCATTTTCCCTATGGACTTCCAACTTAGTCTCTAATGCTGCCTGAGAGTCTTTTTTTATAGTGACTTCTCGCTGTCCATTAGATCATGGATGAGCCGGGACGAATAGTAATTCTTGATTTCAAGCTTAGCACAAAAGTTTTTGAATTTCTGGTTGTCGAACTATTTTCCATTATCTGATATCAGTGCTTTTAGGATCCCGAACCTACAGATTATGGATCGCCAAATGAAGTTACGTACCTTTTGCTCTGTGATTGTCGCCAATGGCTTGGCCTCAACTCATTTAGTGAAGTAGTGCACTCCAATAATAGCAAATTTGCATTGACCCCATCCAATGGGTAAGGGCCAGAGTATGTCTAATCCCCACTACTGAAAATGCCAGGGGCTTAAGATCGAGGTCAATGGCTCGGCTGGGAGATGGGAGATCTTGGCATGCTCTTGGAAGATTTTGCACTTTCTGACTAGTTCTGTGGCATTTTTTTAGCATCGTGGGCCAATAATACCCTTGCCTAAGGGTTTTTCCTGCCAAGGCTCGAGCTTCGACATGGTTGTCGTGGATGCCTTCATGCACCTCTCTAAGTACGTAGTCGGCATCTTCCTTTCCTATGCATTTGAGGAGGGGTGCGAAAAAACCTCGTTTATAAAGGGTCCCCCGCAAAAGAGCGAATCTAGCTGACCTTGCCCTTAGTTTAGATGCTTCCTTCAGATCGCTTGGCAATATCCCGTTCAATAGATAGTCCCAGATGGGATCCATCCATCTCGCGGTCACTACTGGGAGGACCTTCAGTAATGCCCCGCGGTAGGCGAAAGAGGCCTCCTGCCCCCCACATTTCTTAAAAATAGCCCTTCAAGACCAACTACCCTTAATAATTTAGGCCCTAAAACCTCACTTTTAGCCCTCACCACTCAAGTCCCATAGTCTCATCTACACATTACGCCCAACCGCAAACACCCTCAAGCATTTGCATCTGCATTCAGCCCGGCTACTGACACGGCCACGGCTCTCCGCTCGGACGGCTTCCGTCGGACAAGCTTCCGATTCTCCGTCTGTGATTCAGATTCAGACCAGATTCAGATTCGGGCTGACGCGAAGCCACACTGTCATTCGCAGCTCACAGGCCTACCCTATCTCGGCCGCCGCCCTCACTTCTCGTCCCGGTTCCACCGTCAGGTCTGCTCCGCATTTTGTAGCTATATGACAACTGACAATCCGCCAAAGTTCCACTTAAATATTGGAATATTATATTAGGGATCTAATCATACTTTATTTAAGCTACCAAGTTGCATTTGATTATTATTTAGACTAATTTCAATATATTTAATTATTTTATAACTCACTTCGCTATAGCCATATATTGAGTTGATGGTCGTAATATTCCAGCTATAACATTGCTGGGTATTGGAAAATCTATTACACACATAGTCAGATGAGTAAACTTTCAAATTTAATGGTTCATCAGATAAATTTTTTTTATTTTTTTTTTGCTCATTGATAAATTGATTAATTGATTAATGCCCGTTTTTTATTTTCCTCAGTTTTCTTGGAAACCAAATAGAGGATTTGATTATGTTGCCTGCAAGGTAAGTTTCTAATTTTCATAATTAATTTTGAATATTTTCATGTTTATTTTTCAAATAAATAAGTAGTAAGTGTGATGTACTAGTAGTGGTGATAGGAGTGTTTGAGGTGATCCTATCAAAAACCCTGATCAGGTGTTGGATTGTCAGAGAATGGTTATGTGAGGTCTGGGGTGAGCCTATTGAAAACCCTATTTGTGTGTTGATTGCCGAGAATGGTTATGTGGAGGTTTGGGGTGTTTCCATTGAAACCCTATTTGTGTGTTAATTGTTATTGTATGTTGATTGTTGTAGAATAGTTATAGAGGTCTGGGGTGAGCCTATTGAAACCTCTTGTGTGTTAATTTTGAAAATACTTATATAAATTGATCGATTTCAAAATGCTACTTTTATTTTAATTTCTTTCTTATTTTAGGTTGATCATACAATCATGTCTTCTAATAAAAGTATATGTCCGGGAAATGATAAAAGGAAAAAGTAAAAGATAGAAATTATCTTGGCCTCAAGAAGGAGCTCTTTCAAGTTTTTCAATTAGTCAACAACCGAGACTTCAGTCCCAAAATGATAATATTCAAAATGAAGAACATGCAGACTTGATTAATGAAGAAGAAGAAGAAGAACCCAATCAATATTCAAATGAGAAAGATAATCAAACTGTGAATGAGAGTTGTCAAAATCCGGTTGATAATGAAGATTCTGGGGCTTTAAACATTTATGATCCAAGTAATTGGAATCATGTAACCCAAAATTTAAGAGACTTGTTAGTAGAAAAGGGTCCAATAAGAAATAATGATGATAATTTTTGAAAGATGATCATGGTAGACATTTCATATGTCCATTACTCGATCACGCCAAATGGAGAGAAGTTAGGATAGGAAATGGCTAATGTATTCACATATGAGCCATAAAGCATATTGTTTCGTTGTAAGTCAGCTCAAGAAAGAAGGAAATAATTAATAATCACAATGAAGGATTCAAAGATTGGAAAATCTTAGTCATCGACTTAAAACTCATGAAACTAGTGATGAACATCGCTTGCATGAAAGATTGGGTTGAACTCACTTGAGGTTGGGGAAAAATGAAACAATTGATAAAAGTATGCAAATAACTAAATTACAAAGAGAAGGTGTAATCGTGAAAATGTATTATAGGGATTTTGCCGTTGTAAAAGACTTGCTACAAATAATATTGCATTTCGGGGACAATGAGAAGATTTTCAAGAGCATAATGGGAATTCTTTAGCATAATTGAAATGATCATGAATTCTGATCCAAAGGGATGCAAGAGCACCTTCTACAGTATCCAACACGAAATTCAAAAGATCACTATCTTAGTCACAAGATCCAAATGAATTGATTCAAATGCTGGGCGAATGAAATTAAAATTGCAATTGTTGAAAGAATCAAGAAAGCAAAATACTTTTCAAGAATACTTGATCGTGACTCCGCATATAAGTCATGTTGAACAAATGTCACTAGAATAATGATGTGTGGATATTTCAACTAGTCCGATAGAAGTAAAAGAGTTCTTTCTAGAATTTTTGAAAGTTGATGATACAACCGGGGAAGGACTTTTATCGTACTTTACAAGCTTTCAGAAACTCTCAGTTCTGATATTGATAATATAAGAGGACAGGGATATGACAATGGCTCCAATATGAAAGGGAAATTCAAAGGTGTTTAGAAAAGAGTGCTTGACATAAATCCTAGAGCATTTTACACACCATGTGGTTGTCATAGTCTTAACCTTGCACTTTCGATATGGTTGGCTCTTGTACTAAAGCTGTTGAATTTTGGAGTGAATACAAATATTTATATGTATTACTATTTCAAAGCGCTGGCAAGTTTCAGGATCATGCTAGCGGTCTTCACTTAAGCCATTATCTCAAACACGCTGGGAGAGTCATCTCAGAGTGTTAAAGCAATATGGTTCCAAGTTCCACAAATAAGAGATGCTATACTTCACTTGGCGTAAAATTAAAAAAGATGATTTTAGATTTACTCGTGATGTCTGGAGTGTAGCAAAATCGTAACTCGATGATTTTGAGTTCTTAGTTGCTTATTATTTGGGCACAGTTGTTGTTTGTCAGCACGTTGTTAGCAAGACTCTTCGCTTTTAGAGAACATGCATATTGATGTTGCTATATGTCATTTGAGAGGGACTAATTGAATTTTAAGAATTATAGGAAAATGGATTTGTGGAGGCCATACCAAGCTGGAAATTAAGTAATGACATGGAGATTGAACCAGTTTTTTCATCAAGGTCGCATCATTCGTAGAAAAGCAATACTTTGATGAGAATGCGAAGAGGTGACACAATCAGCTGAAGAATCCTTCAGAGTTAATTTTTTTATATATGTTGTTGATCAAGGCATTTCTTCACTTGAGCAGAGGTTTGAGCAGTTTCAAATATATGCCCAAAATTTTGGATTTTTATTTGATTTGAAGGCATTTAATTCTACCAATAATGAATGCTTGAAGACCAAGTGTAACAATCTTGAAGAATATGTTTAAGACACATGGCATGCAATGTGATATTGATGGTAAAGATTATTTAGTGGAGTTGAAGTTCAAAGGACTATTGCCACCAGGAGTCAAAGGGTTTAATGAAGTGTTGGAATCATTTGAAGCTAATGGATGGTTGTTTCTCAAATGCATGATTGGTTTATAGATATTGCTGACCATTCCATTTACAAGCCACCTCCGAGAAAGAAGCTTCTCAAAGTCGGGTTGATTAAATCTACCTTCGCCTCAATGTCACAAGAAAGGCTAAATTAAGTTAGCTATGTTATCCATTGAAATTGATTTGGCTAAGAAGATTGGTATGAAATTAATTAGCGACTTTGCAAAATAAAACTGCAAGAAGAATAAAGTTTATATGATTTGTTGATATTGATGGTTTTGTCTTACGAGGAAATGATTTTTCGTGTAATTAAATGAAACAAATAAATAATATTTCTTTTGATTTATGTTATAATTTTTAAGGCAATTTCTAAAGTTATATTTTTTGTAAAATGCGTAAGAAGTCGAAATGCTCTTGTAATTGGCGAGATAATAGTCGCTTTAATCAGGTATGTTTCCTATAAAACTTTTTATTTTTTTGTTGTTGCATTTTCCTCTAATATATGATTTTATTGATAAAATGAGTTTTATTATTGTTATAGTATTTGTTCTGATATATTTTAGTAGTAGTGGTGATAGAGTGTTCGGGTGAGCTTAATCAAAAAACCCTGTAGCCTGGATTGTAGTATGATTTAGGTTTTAACATAATAAAAACTAAGGTTTTAGGCGACATTAATATTACAAGTAAAAAAAAATTTATACACACAGTTCCCTTTAGAATGCCGCCAGGCCCCCCGCGCCACTGTGGCTCACTCGAGGACCTTGTCACAACTGACGTCTACCAAAGGTTCCATGAGGTGCTCTGATCGGAACCTCGATATCCAAATCTTCATGACGCCGTGCTAGCTTAGCTAATGGATGCCCGTGAATTCCTCCGTCCCGGATGTGTCCGACCAACCCGCACGAATTTTTTTACAACTCAGATCTTCTGAGATAATCCGATCATCTTTTCGCCTTTTGCTTCATAGTCATTGCTTCATAGTCCAAAGAATGACGTCTATTCTAGCTCGCTGGCTGGGACTGAATCCAATCCAAGTGCATATTCCACTTCAATCCCATCCGGGGAGGTCAGAATCAAGCATGCTCCATTCCGGGCACCGCGCCCATCCGCGCACAACCTTCGATGGGATATTCATGCGAAATGGGCGGTTTTAGTAGGCTCTACCGAGGTGAATTCCATGATGAAATTTTCCTGAATTTGCCCTTTAACTGCTGTTCTTGGCTTGTATCTAATGTCGAACTCACTGAGCTCTATGGCCCATTTCACCAGTCTTCTCGAGGTTTATGGTTTGTGCAATATTTTCTTCATTGGGTGTTTTGTTGGAATTTCAATAGTGTGGGCTTGGAAGTATGGCCGAAGTCTTCTGGCGGTGATCACCAATGCTAGAACGAGCTTCCATCTTCTAAGACCTTCCTCCGTCCTCTTAGAGCTCTGGGCTAGCATGGGGACGGCCAAGCAGACTCTATCCCATTCTCTGACAAGGGCGGCACAAGTCGAGAAATTAGAAACAACTAAGTAGAGCGTGATGATTTCTCTGTCGGAGGGGCTTACCAAAATAGGGGGAGGGCTCAAGTAGGTTTTCTACGTGAACGCCTCACAAAGGCATCCCATCGAAGGCCTTTTTTAATTCGCAAAGGCCGACACTCTGTCATTGGACCCAGACGTAGCTTACTCAGCACACTTATCCTCCGGTCAGCCGAACTTTTAGTGTTTAAGGGCGGTCGCATGTCGAGCACGACTCTTATTTTGTTTGGATTTGCCTTTATTCTGCAGTTGTTAACTATGGAACCCAAGAACTTCCCTGCAGAGACTCCAAAATCACACTTGGTTGGGTTTAACTTCATCTTATAGTCCTTCGTGTCCCGGAACGCTCTTTGCTAGATGGTTGATGAGCCCCCGCCAGCTTCGACTTCACTAACATGTCATCTATATACACCTCCATGGATGTACCAATATGTTTTTGGAACATCTTGTTTACTAGCCTCTGATAATTGGCTCCTACATTTTTCAACACAAAAGGCATCACTTGATAGCAATACGTCCCCTGTTCAGTCACAAAGGAGGTATTCTCCTGGTCGCTAGGGTCCATCCTGATCCTGGTCAGAGCGCAGAAAGCGCGTCTATGAAGCCGAGGAGCCTATACGCGAGGTGGCATCTACTGGTGAGGTCGATCCGAGGTGGGAAAGTCAGTTTTGCAGTCACGATGTTAGTAAATCAATGCAGAGTTAAGCATTTTCCATTCGCTTTTTGACGAGAACTACGCTAGCCGCCTGGGGCCTGCAATCTACTTCTCTGAGCAGCTCGCTTGGAGTGAAATATATAACCTTTCATTGATCGCTCGCCTACGGCGAAACTTCTTCTTTTCTGTTTGACAGGTTTGAAGGAGGGACTGACATTTAGCTTGTGGGTGATGACTATTAGGTCAATTCCTCCCATGTCCTCTTGCTTCCAAGCGAATACTTCCACATTTTGTTTTAAGAAGTGGATGAGAAGGTCTCTAACGTCTTCGATTAGCTTGGATCCGATGTAGGCGAGGTGTTCCGACTGGTTGTCAAGTTGTACCGTTCCAAATTTTTCACGTCCACTCGCCTCATATCGAAGCCATCCGCAGACGCGGCTAATCGCCTCGCTTCATTAACGCCAAGTAACACCCAAAGTTATCCATTGTCTCCTGCCTTCCTACCCCATGCCTTATAAGGAATTTGACAACCATATGATGTGCTGAAGGGATGACCCTTATGGCGTTGAGGAAGCCCTCGCCTAAAGAACATGTTGTATGTCGATAACCCACGATGGTGAATTTTATCATCGTTTGTGGCTCGGCATGGGGTCTCCTAGAGCTTAGCACTGGCCAGAATGATCCCGCGGCGTGACTCTTTCTCCGGCATCTCTTGCTGGCATTACCTGGCTCCACTTCTCCCTTTCAATGCCCATTTTGTCAATGCCGACAAGATGATGTCACCGAGCTCCTGTCGATCGCACCTGTGGATCGCTTTATTGGCTACTGATGCACTCTTATCACCAAACACATCATGGGGTGTTGGTAGCCTTCAGTCGGCCCGAGAAGGTTATGGTGGTATCCAATCGAGGAGCTGACATTGCCCGCACCTCTAGTGCCCCCTTGATCCAAGTCGTAAGTGGGCCTTCCTCGTCAATCGACTCCCACAAGAACGAATCCTTCTAAATCACATTGATCTATCCCAAAGGTTGTCGATACGAAAGGTAATACCGACGAGGTGGTGGAGGAGGTGCTTCACTCCGATCTTCTGAGCCATACCAGCTGGAGATGTCCACATCTGGACGTGAATTCGATTTCTTTTTCAATTGAATACAATCATCTGTTCGATGTCCGTGATCTCTATGGAAGTCGCAATACTGGGTCACTGCCTCTTTCGGGTCGGGTTCGCCTTCATCCGAGATGGCCATCTTAAAACTTACGTTGCACCTCGCATGACTTTAGATACCAGGTCGCTGCTGGGTAATCACGAGGTGGGTACCGCGTCGCAGCTTCGCCGGGTGGACCCAAGTGGTCCTCGACGCTACCTCTTCTTTCGAGATCAATTGCCTTTCCGCTCTCTTCGTGGGGATCTGTCTCGCTTCTTGTCTCTCAGCTTCGCCTCACTTTTCATCCTGCTTTTCTTCTTCGCGCTAAGAGCTTCCCACTTAGATATAAGGGCCTCGCTGCTGATGTATTTTTCATGGCAGCACTCGTCACAAGCTGCCTAAGGGTTCTTCGAGATGAGAACATTAGGTTTTGATCAGAGTGTTTGTACTGGCTATAAAGGCTGGGTGGATGACTTAATTTTTCATCCAGATGTCCAATTTTAATGACTGAAGGAATTTCGGACGACTCGTGTTTTCTTGAGGGCTCATTTGATGGCCAACAAGGTGTCTGGCCCGATACGCCCGCCTCCGGGCGAAGTGGGACACGAAAGCAATGGAGAGTTCCTTGAAGGACGAGACTAAGGCTGGCGGGGACCTGTTGAACCATGCCAAGGCTGAGCCTTTAAGCGTGATGGCAAAGGTTTTACATCTCAAGTGGTCTTGGTATCCATGCAGCTCCATCTGGTTCTTGTAGGTGTTTAGGTGGTCTATGGGGTCTTTCAACCCATCAATAGCTTCGATCTGCGACATTCTGAACTTTGATGGGAGAGGGAAGTGCAGCAATTCTACCAGAACAAAAAGGATTTCCCGCTTGCTACCAGAGCCGCCCATGGAGACTAGGGCTCGAACTTTTACCGCCTCCTTCATGTGGCTGAGTTCTTGTTGGATATCCTGGAACCGCTGCTCCCAAGATCGTTCCTCCTTTCCCTCTTACGAAACAACTCTCACCCCATCGCCTCCGCCGGCTTCCTTGCTGCCACCATTCCGAGAGGGGTACGAAGGCTCATGCCCTCCTCGGTCCAAACTATTTTCCTCCTCCGTCAACAACGCCCCAGGGCGTCGAGATGTTGTTCCTCCTTTGGTATGGTAATGCGGCCTTCATGGGCCTGTTGTTCACCCTGTGGTCGTTGCACCTATCTGGTGAGTTTCACCAACTCCCTTAGAAGGCGCTGATTGACGAGACAGAGGGCCTCCATCTCGCTGGTTAGTGGCGGAGAGCTCCCCGAACGCCTCCCGCTTGTCACCGCCAACGCCGCCTTGTTGGTCTTATGTCCTCTGGGGGTCAAGGCGTGACTTTTACCATGTTTCAGTTGATACCCATCACCACTGAAATCACTTTATCAGAGGAACAATTGTTCCCACAAAGTGCACCAAACCGATGGTGCTTTTTCATCGACACCGGGCCGGAGCCCGAGGTGCTGTTAGGCCGACCGTTTGAGCCGGATCGCCGTATAACCCGCGCAACCCGCACTAAAAAGGATGATCCGACGAGGGTGTGCCCGTTGTGCCCGATGCCTAAGCCGTTTTTCCTACTAAAAGGAAATAATCTAACTCGTTGATGGTGTTATGACTACGTGACCTTTGTTGGTGGATTGCTAGAGATTTATATCGCACGATCGCTACGACTTTCCTCGCTGATGTCGATACGACGCCTCTCTTCCCCATTCGTAGGGATCTTTTCTTCCTTATCGCTAACTCGAATATTTAGAGGATAAGCAGAGGGCCTGAATCGGGGATCCTTCTTCCTTAATTGATATTAGATCATGACTTATGGAGTGCTCTTTCTTACGCCTCAACCGTGGTCATGATTATCTCGTCACCAGCCTCACTTAACCGGCTTAGTTTCACCTCTAGGCTCATGCCTCGGGGAAACCAAGACACCATTATGGGCTGAGTTCCCAAATGGTGCTCTTCTCCGCCGCCCCATGGAGGGATGCCAATTAAGCTTAGGCCCGCTCTCAGGCCTACGCACGCCCGTAATACGCTTTATTTTAGGCACCATCAATGCTCCATTTGTTTATATTTATTCATTTGCTTTCAAAAAAAAAAAAAAGTAGTCGTGAACAAGAAAATTTCAAATATCCACTATAAATAAAATTATCATTATCCTAACCATCAACCAACTATTTTTTTTTCATATTGATTAATGAAAAGACAATATTCAATCTCACTTGTCAACGATAGAATTTGAAGGTTGCAATTGAGACTGTGTTTCGATCATTTCAAAATATTAACTCTATTATTAAAAATGATATCAAATATTTTGACAATCTTGTTTGATTAGATAAAATGTAAAAGTTAGAATAAAACCAGCTATATTTAATATTAAATTTATAAACCAAACCCCACCTTAATCAATTTACAATTTACGGTACAATTTTCATTTTTAGCCACCTATTAAATAATTTCCTACCTTAACAATCCACCAAACAATTTCATGCCTTCGAAATCTATTAGGAAATTTTGCCTTTTAAGCAATGTATCAAACAAAATTTTGTCTTAACCATATGTCCTAATCGTCTATCTTATAGGTGAACTCCCTTAGAAAGGTATGTTTCTTCTCCTCCCAATTAACTTTTGCCGCAACCTTTAGAGGAGGCTCAATCAAATATTCTTCTTCAACGTGAAGAGAGTATAGACATGACAAGGACAACCAGATTAGCTGGTATAAACACTGGAATATCTATCTCAATTATACATTAAAGAATCAAGAACCATAATAATTTCTCCACATCAATGTAAATTTGGAGAGAGTTTTTTATATTATAAATGGGTATAAAATATATTTTTTTGGCCAGACAATAAAAAATTATCATGAAATAGAAAATAATATAAATAAATCAATATAGAAATTGTAGAAGAAAAAATTTACTGTAAAAAATGATTAAGTTTATAATGATAAAATGTCTATTGACTTTATAATAATAAAAATGTGTTAGATACCACTTCAGAATGTAGCAAACATAGCGTATTATATGAACTAATAACACGTTCAATCAAACCAATATAATCCCATCAAGATGTGGAATTGTTTGCAGAAAACCGTAATAAAGATTAAAGCAATAAGTTGAACTCACAGATAGATCAAGTCTTTTGTCACACAATCTCCTTAAGACAAATATTGGTCTTGCAGTGGTGCTTCGAGGTAATGGCAATTCGTCTCCCAAGATGAAATGATCTCCCAACAGTAAGAAAACACTTCCTTTGTTGGCTGTCGAACCAGAACTGTGTGCAGAATTCAGTCTCTCTCAAACGTGAATATGAACAGATGAATGAATGAAAAATTAATTATTCAAAATGAGAGAATGTGAATGTGTGGCCTATATATAGACCTACTCATGACTGTTCGGTTCACCACAGTCACGTCTGCGTGGAGAAGACACTTCAGTCCAATGGTAACCTACGTTTGTCGTAAAACGACAACGTTTTGACGCCAAAAAGTGAGTTTAAGCTAGCTCGGAATCCGCACTCTGCTAGGGTTTGGTGCAGGCAGCGGTCGCTACAAGGCGCTGGTGAACCAAGAATGAGCTAGGTCCTCCCCCTTCCACAAAACTGGGGTGCCCCTTGGGGCCCAAACCCAACTACAAGGTAGGTGTATATATACCCTTTAAAAGTCTTGTTCCCATCCGATGTGGGACACAAGTTTTTTCACAAGCTTAAACCTTTAGTTACCATTTTCAAGGGGTGATGTTTGGAGGCAATTTCTAATTCACTCCTTAATGGTTATGAGCAACTCAATATATAATCTTCATCTCCTCATGATGGAGAACACATTCCCATGTGGACCCACCGAAAAAGTATTATGGGACCCATTGTAATTTTAGCTCAAAGATAGCTAATTTATTGTGCTCAAACCCATTTTTCCAACAATCCTCCACATGAATGAAATTGATTGAAATTAATGCAATGATTATCGACACTAAGAGAGAGTTCGGTTGGAAATTTTCAGATAGAGGAAGGTAGCTTGTGAACCTTCCCTTGTGAAATGCTATCGGGGTTACTGATTGATCAGTGAACATGATGTCTTGAACTGTTCAATCATTTGTGTAAACCAAGACAACAACATTCACGCAGAATCTTTCCTGACATAGTTGGTTCTCGTCTGCCAGTCTATTTTGGGCCTCTAACAATTCCTCGGTTTCATGAGTGCTCCTAGAGAATTTAGCCTTTATCATTCTCATAGAATGCACTCAGCTTCACTCACATAGGTGACTTCTTATGGAAGTGTACTCTACATACCCTACTTGTCTTTAACAAGATATAAGAATCATTTAAAGCATGGCTTAGCCTGCTCAACGCTACGTGCATCACTATTCGAGAGTATAGGAATCCAGTAGGAGATTTGTCTCCATAGTGATTCCTCTAATGAGTCACACAAAATTCGGTTGTCCTTGAACCTAGATCTGGGGATCTCCAATCAACTAGGTCATTACATTCGGCGATTCTTTATGTATAGGCTTAAACCCATTCCCTCGATGATTTACTTACTAAGCCAGTCAAACCTTTGGTTAACGAATATGCAATGTTCTTTGACCTTTATGTATTCAATGGTCATAATACCATTAGAGAGAAGTTGCCTACTAGATTGCAGGTCTTCGACGAATATGTCGGAGATTTTACCATTATATATATGACTCTATGCTTTTCCAATTGCCGATGATCATCGCGAATGAATGCGCATAGCAGCATAAGTCAGGGCATACTGGAATATCTTCTGAAATGATGAAGCCACCGCTTCTTCACCACTTATCCAGCTAAAATAAACTCAGATTCCATCAGGATCTAGGCAATGCACGCTTCCTTAGAAGATTTCAAGACAATCGCCTCCACCACCAAGCGTAAATAGATAGCCATTTGTGACTTCAGTCTTTGGTGCTCGATATCCAATATGCTACAGATCCTTCAAGTATCACGATATTTGAGTAGTGCAATCCATAGTTTTGGGGTGTATTTCACTCAAACTCTAACTATCGCTTCTTCCAATGGTCCCACCTGATTACTTGCGGTATCTACTCACGATCGACAAGGTAAGCTATGTCCGGATTCGCACAATACACATACATCGTGTCACAATTGTTTGTATTATTCTTGTTGTGAAAGGCATTTGCCATTATTTTTGGATAAATGTAGATTCACATCTACAAGTGTTTCTATCAAATGCTTATCATTTTGTTTAAATTTCTTGAGAATTTTCTCAATGTAATGTGATTGAGATAATATTAGTCCATCTAATATTTTGGAGATCTTTATCTCAAGTATAACATCAGAAACACCTAAGTCTTTCATGTCAAACTTATTGTTAAACATTTCCTTGGTAGTTTTAATGACTTCATTATTGCTACCCATAATGAGTATATCATCAACATAGAGACAAATAATGACAAATCCACGTTCGGTGTTCTTAACATATACACATTTGTCACACTTCATGATTTTAATCCATTCGTCATCATTATTAATCGTCAAATTCTCATGCCACTGCATTGGTGCTTGCTTTAATCCATAAAGGGATTTGAAGTGAAGTCAATAAACTTTCTTTTTCTCGACTGAAATAACAAACCCTTCGGGTTGTTCCATGTAGATTTCTTCATCCAAGTCACCATTTAAGAAAGGTTCTACATCCATTTGATGTATCTCAAGATTTGTATAGCCAGTAATAGCTATTAACATTCGAATGGGATGATATTCTGTTACCGTGAATAGGTATCAAAAT